>CM060195.1:55315173-55543305 GCA_030549335.1 Pontederia crassipes | reverse complement strand
CGAGAATAGATCCATACAATTCATAATATCATAGCATACATTTCTCAAAAGAATGTCACGACATCATATGAAACAACGCTAAATGTTTATTATTCTCGAATCGAATCACATAAGTATAAAAACTACCCCAAAATTAGATGGATCTCAATCCTAACAATCCCTAAGGTTGCATTTGGTTTGGGAATGCCATCCTTTGGAATCAAGCGGAATAAAAAATTGGAACTAGGTCTCACGTGAACCAGTTCCAATGGCCTTGGTGGAACCGGGCCACTGTAGTTGGTGCCCCTTTTTTTCGAGACACGACAGTTTTTTATTTTCTTTTCTCTCACACATTCTCCTATAAAATAAATTATTTAATAAATATAAAATAATTTTAATTGCATATTAATATAATATTATTTATTATTTCATTATTTTTTTAATATTTTATTAAATATAATTAATTTAAAATGAATTTTATTTTTTAAGTAATTAATAATAAAATTATACTTTATAATTATAATAGTCATTTTTAATTCAAAACTCATTAAAAATTCATCCATCACATCAATTTTTTCCTATCAAATCAATTCTTTAGTTCCTCATCGTTACGTTCCAATCCATTTAAACACACCTCGAACAAATTGTCAATTCAACTATTTATCGAGAACTTAGGAGGAACCACGATTTTATTTTCATATGCAGCCTAAAACATGCAAATTTTCTTCTGGAATCTACGCACAACTTAGATCATGAATTACACACTGTTTTGGTCGATTTTCGTTCATCCCTTCGCCGGATCGAGCTTTAGCTTCTTCCCCTTCACCCTCCTACGTCCCTTGTGCACCTGAAGGACCTGTCGGATTCGCCCCAACTTCTTTTGGTCGAGATCACGTTGCAGAGCACAAACATGCGGAAAATGAAGAGAGTGAGACTATGAAGAAAATGGAAGAGAGGAAATGAAAAATATGACTTTTATGACCTTCAAGCTGGTGGGATTTCGTGATCTTTTGCATATGTAGGAGGTTACGAGATTTAGCAATTGTGGTAGTTCAATAATGAAGAAAATTCAAAGCTGAGCTTTCAACGATTCCCTGCCCATTGCTCTTTCGGACGTCCGAAGTGGTTTCGGTCGTCCGGTAGAGCATTGACCAAAATGTTAAATTCATCGTGATAACAAACGCCCATTTTACTTCTGGCGTCAGCGGTATAAAAAGTTTAATTTTTTAAAAAATTAAACTTTTTATACCGCTGACGTCAGAAATAAAATGGGCGAAGCGTGTTACATAATTAATCAAATACTAATTATTAAATTATGGTGGGAACAATTTAGTATCATAATTGATCTTGGATCCTGAGCGAGGTGTCTCAGTTTGATTACTTTTGTATGATTAAATTGTAAGCTATAACTCCGTCTATGTTTTATAGCCGGTCTCAAGCCCGAATAAAGGAGGAGAGTTGTGTTAGGCCCCGACAGCCAGCGTAAAATCCTGTCGAATCTTATGAACATGGATTAACGAATATATGACGTCGTATGATCCATGTAGCCGACCCCACCTAGTGGGATAAGGCTTTGTTGTTGTTGATTAAATTGTAAACCATGAGATCTGCACATAAACCGATGCACTATATCTCAACCCGGATCTGTCGATGGAATTTGACTAGATTTTGTCTCGATCTAACGTTTATAATTTGGAGACTGCAGAACCGGCACATGCGCGTTTTAACTTTTAACCTCTGCTTTTAGACGCTACCTGGTTGATATTAAGCTATATAAATTTAGAATTAAAATTTCATCTAATCTTGCTAATTTTTTTTGTTTATGATATTAAAATATAAATAATAGTTTATCGTATCTTAAAATATTAATGAGGTTGACGATCAAATCTTATTGGTATATGTATGTTTCTTTTTAACTTATTAATCCGCCTCTGGTAGTCATATTGAATTGAATCAAAGTAATAGCATGTTTTTTTTTTGTTTCGTTGGATAATTGAGATGTTTGTTTAACATGTAGCTTACTGCCTTTGTCAATTTATTAATTGTTGTTTTTATTGATAAGGACAATAAAGTTTGTAATCATTATCTTATACCAGGACTCACGTGATAAAGGGTAATTACGTCCGTATAATTGTATCCGAAAGTTACTGTAGCAAATGGAAAGTATAAATTTTTCGGTGATCGACAGATTAATTTCGAGAGTGTGGATAGAGCGGAAGATGAGGAACTAGGGTTCGTATGGTAAGAAAAAGTAGATATTTGAATTAAAAATAATTATTATAAATATAAAGTATAAATTTAGTATTAATAAAGTTAAAAGCACAAAATTAAAATTTTTAATGGAAAAATGGTTAATAAATATATTATTTATATATAAAAATCATTTTTAAATGATTATATTTAACAAAAATATTAAAAATTTTAATAAAATAATAAGTAATAAATAATATTATAATAATTCTTTATTATAAAATTTTATATATAATATATTAATCATTTTATATAAGAAAGATAAGAAAAGAGAAAAATGGAAAAATAAATAAAAAATAAATTGTCAAATCACAACCCTTGGTCCACCAAGCAGATTCACGCGACCTTGGTTCCACCCATTTAGTTCTGTCTCGAGTATAGTGTTGCCTGTGCGCGTTTGACGGAATTGGACGGAACAAGAGCGCAATTCCGTTTTGATTATGCAACCAAACGCTCCTTAAATGCACGAATGAGGGTATTATAAAAAATATGAAGTATATAATTGTAATATTATAATTTATAAATAATTACTAAAACTAATTTATTATCACTTAAATGTGATCAATAGGAGACAGATAAATACTAGTTCTGGGAAGTCATATTCCAAATTATTAAACAATAAATTATTATCAGATGAATTACAAGAAATAATTGTTCACAATCAAGCTGATAGTTATAAAGAATAGATGAGAAAATGAACAAAATTTTATTAGGTGAAAGTGATATAGATGAGATAATTTTTTTTACGAAAAAAGCTACATCTTTTAAATATTTATGTTTATGAGATAAATTTAGAATTATTCAAAATATAAAAAAATAAAGTTAAATGATATAAATTTAGTAATAAGATATTATTTTTTTTATAAAACAATTGAATGAAAATTTTTATTAGAATGCATTTAAACTAACTAGTATTTTGAAAGACACATCTTATGTCTATCATCTAGATTATCAGGAGGTGATAATTAAGATTAATAAAACAATTAATTTTTTTTATAATCAATAATAATTAAATGATGTAATATGATGGATCTTAATTTTAAATAAAATAATAGATAATCTATCTACATTATATTTTCAAACGGCCCCCTTAATAGAAATATTATATCATTGTATACATGATTTTGAAAGAGATGATGAAATTTAACAAAAAAAATGAGAAAAATATGAAAAAGATAAAAAAGAGGGAAGAATGAAAAAGCATATACAAAAACTAAGGAACACTCTTGTAGCTTATAGCGAACAAAACATAAAGAAGTTATTTGACAACTGGAATTGAGGGGAACTAACCCCTTTTTCAAACTCTTTAGTGCGATCTAATTCTCAAGATGAAATTTGATCGCATTTAATAGTCCCCGAAATCAGAGTCACGTGATCTAATTCCAAGGTGTTTGTCACCTATTGTTTTTTTTTTCAATTTTTTTAGTTGACGTTTTTCTTTTTTCCAAACTTTTTTCCTTTTATCATTTTTTTTAACCTATCTTATATATAATAATTTATTTATTATATGTAAAATATTAATAATAAGGAATTATATAATATTATTTAATATTTATTATTTCATTAAATATAAATAATAAAAAAATGCTTTTTTATTTTTAAACAATATATTTTAACATAATTTTTGACAATTTTTTAAAATATATTTTTCATATTTTTAACAAAATTATAATATATTTTTAATTCAAACATTCATTAAAATTAATTTATCACATTCATTTTTTATCATATCAATTCAATTATTCACCAAAACTAGGAAGAACTCCTACTTCAATTGGCAAATAACCACCCCCCCCCCCCCCCCCCCAAAAAAAAAAAAATTTTTTTTTTACTAGGCCCACTAATTCCGATCCATCAGCACGTGACATGCTTGTAGCTGACGGAGGAACACGTGGCATGTCGTATTCCCCCCAATCTGTGGATGATCCACACCACCCACTTTTTTAGTTTTTTTTTTGGTCTCTTTCCGCATATTTTGTACAAATCTGGAATTAATTGTGTGACTGAAATTGATGATTCTATGTATAAATAAATTGGACTTTAATATAAAAATCAATTTTATAAAATAAAAAGCAAAGTTATAGATTCGAAGTGGAATGATCAAAATTATAATGGCTTCTGACTTTCTGTACCAGTCTTGATTCACTTAAAATTTTGTATTCGAATCTATCACTACAAACTCGAAATCTGTAGATTCTATATTAATTTAAAATTAAAATGAATCATAGATCCAAAATTGAATTATTAGAATTAAGTTCACACATCATGAATAAAATATTCAATCTTATCATTTCATTTCACGCTCTACTTAATTTATGTTTAACTTGTCTTTACGAAATTTTGTCAACTAATTATATTTATAGTTAATACAAAAAAAAACTTTTATGCTACTTTTTAAAGGCACAATTGAATATGAATTCTAGAAAAAAAATGTTCAACCGTGAATTTAATGATGATGATTAAGTATCTCGGTCTTTGAATTCATAATTAATTGTTATAGAATGTTTCAATAAATTACTGCAATAATGATCCCAAGTTTGAATTATTTATTATAGTGTCAAAGTTTTTTTATCGAAATTGTTCGATGCTCATAATTATTAGCACCTAGCTATTTTAATATTTAAATAAGTAAATAAATTTTGATCAAAATGATAACTTAGGAATCCAACTAAATGTGTACATCCCAAATTTAGATTTACCTTATTATCTGTATAAAACAAAAGCAAGTGCACTAAACAAAAAAAGGCAATAAATGCCGAAGAAGAACAAAATAGAGATCTGACTTGGTGTGCCCCACAACACTTTGAGCACGTAGAACAGCTCAGACTTGCACATGGTTGCACTTTAAGTACCCCAATTCCAAACAAGTAGATCACTATTTGTCGTTCTTTTTTCACCCCCCTAAAAAAAGATTAATACAGTGCTCTCGAACGATGTTGAACGTATTTGGATTGTTGATTCACTGGTCAACGGTTCAAATAAATAACATACTTAAATGATATTAAATGATAAAATTTAATCATTCATAATTTGAACCGTTGATCAATGAATCAACGATCTAGACGCGCTCAACATTCTTTCAGAGCAGAGGGTATTTTGAATGTACATTAATCCCCTAAAAAAATAATCTTCAAATTGCTTGATGAGGGAGATGGATCGAGGTTTTATAAAATTCAATTGTCAAATGAGATTACAGATTCCTTTTACTTAATTAATAATCCAATTGTTGCAGCAACATATCAAATTCCATGAGTCAAATTATGCATGCATGCATTTAACTCATCCCTATCTGTTCATGTTATTAGATATCATCTGGCACATGTCTACATATTTTTTTAAAATCTATTTCGTCTTATAATATATCTCTTGTAAATATATAATAACTTTTGTGGAAAATTGGACTTGTGATCTACAAATATAAAAAATATGCATAAAAGATAATTGACTCCAAATAATTTTACCAAAGACAAAGTAATATTATATTTCTTAAGATAATGATTATATAGATGTAGTAGAGCACTAGTTTATTTCATTAAATCGATGAAATAATTACATGCCTACCTATAAAAATATCTTGAGAACAAGAGGTGTAAATTTAAATCACTTTAATGCTAAGGGTAAAATCAATTGTCAATAATTTCTTTTTAATAAAAGGTGCGGATTTTAGTAAACAGCTTGGGAAGTGAAGTGAGCCATCAATTGGGGAGCGGCCTTGACCCCTCTAATTTTTTGAGATCTTTATATAAATTAATATAAAATTCTAAAGAAAATATAAAATATACTATTTTTCATGTTGGCCCAAATATAAAATATACTATTTTTTTTCATGTTGGCTCCCTCTTTTTTTAAACTTAACTATTGATTAAGAAAGGATAGTCCTATCCAAAAATGTCTGAGAACTCTATGAGTTTGCATTTGAATTCATTTAATGATATAGTGTAGTGCCAAATGTTTCGTATAATTTTTAAATGCGCCATGGACAAGAAGAGGCTTTGTTAATAATTTGCACTAGAAGCTCAATCAATTCCACGGTCCACCTTCTGCACACATTGCTTGAGTCTCGCCAAGAGCGCCAGTGCCTCCATCACCAAACTCCTAAAACATCAATCTATCTATATCTCTATTTGATGAGATGAATGTGTAGATTTTTTTATATTTTTTTATATATCTAGATTCATCATTAGATTATGGTTTGGTAGTGTACTTTTTAATTACAAAAGAAAATTTATGTTAAAATTAAAAATAAAAAGTATATAAATCTCAAGTACTTTTAGAAACTTCATCAAACCAACCCCAAAGGTGCATACCCATTAACAAGACTCATGCTTATGCAACACTACTTGAGCAAACATATCTAAACACAAAAAAATGTTAGTAATTAATTTATAAATTGTTCAATATTTCCTAATCTATTTTGCTTGGATAAGCTCATGCATATAAGGTTAAGTAGGGTCATTGGAGCAGTTGATAGCACCAAGTATATTTCAATTATTTTTTTTTGAATTATTCGAGCGACCAATGTATAATTTATTTAATTAAACTATGAAATATCAATATAACTACGTTCCCAATAACTTGTTTAGATCTCAAACTACGTGACAGAGGTAAAAAAAATGTGGTAAAAGTTTGGACTTTTCCTAAGTCGGAGAAAAATTAAAAAAAAAAACAATTGGACTTTTTGGTAAAATGACTTCGTTTCAATTATACAATGCTCACAAGATCTGGAGGATGCCGCTGCCAACTTGTTATTAAACGCCAAGCCAAACCCCCCAAAACCTTTGTCTGCCTCCTCTCTCCTCTCTCCTGCCGGGAGCCTTGGGCAAAAGGGCAGGCCCTCTTTGAGGTCTCCGCCGAGAGCTCGGTTGCTGGCCGCTGCCGGCGCAGGTGAGCTCGCAGTGTCCTTTGCTCCACACCACTTTGATATCATTCTTTTCTTTTCTTTTTTTTTTCTCTGGTAAAAAGTTAGTTTCTTTAGCATGGTTCATGCTTGCTTACTTTTCTGGATGTCACAGGATGCAGTTTCAGCTGCTTTGGGACTGCTTATTTTTTTTCTTTGTTGCAGTGGCATTGTGGTCAAGAACTCTGTTTTTTTTCCTTTTTTTGTTTCTACTTTAAGAGTTTTAGATGTTAAAAGGTGTTAACTTAGTTCAGTAATTGGCAAAAGATGTCTTTTTTTTTAGCTGTTTAGGCTTTTCTCGGTGCGCTTGCCATCTACTGACCACTTGTAGTTAGGCAAAAGATGGGATTTTGTCACTGTAGTAGTTGCTTGACCCTACTACATGCAAATGGTTATTTTTTTGCTTTGTTAAAATCGTTATTGATTTGGAGTAAGGGTGACTGTTGCCCAAGAACCCCGGATCTGTCATCTGTTATATACGTTTTCGGTTATGCTTTCTACAGAAACAAAATCCCTGATGTTGGGTCCGAGAACTAAAACAAACTTGCTTTCCTGATTGATTTTCATTTGTCCCCTTGCATTTTCTTTCTGATGTCAGTTTCCCTGATGTTGGGTCCGAGAACTAAAACAAACTTGCTTTCCTGATTGATTTTCAGTTGTCCCCTTGCATTTTCTTTCTGATGTCAGTTTCATTTCTCTCTTATTAACTGTAGTCTGATAGTCTGTTTATAAATGGTCTTAAGCAACTACACAATTTATCATCCTTTCCTTTCTGCAGATCTCCCTGCATATGCTTAGTCTCTTGAGCCAAAGAGAGAAAATTACATCCTTCCCTGTCAATGATACTCGTATTTATTTTTTATCATAAGAAAATTTCCACGTCCTTCTTTGTCGACGTTTGTGAAGTTCATGTATAAATCTGCGTAGTATGATGGAAGATCTACCGGAACTGAGTTTGATAGTGATTCATAGCCAAAAGAGCGAATGTGTGGAATATAAATTATATGCTAGCATTGTGCTGACAGTTCAATTACTTGCTTTTATGAACTACTCCGCTCTAACTGATTTCAGGAACTTGAGCAGAGAGAGAAGTGGTATTTTACATTTAGTTTGATAGACATAAGTTCAAAAGTTAATATGTAAATAAAATGGCAGATGCATTGCGTTCTTTTCTGCTTTCTTATCATCTTGCTAGTTGAAAATATGGTAATTGTATTACCTATTTACCTAGCTGTAGTTGTTTCTTTATAATCATTTATTGTTTAATAATTTGGAATATGATTTTCCAGAACTAGTATTTCGTTTCTAGTTCCATGACATTTCACTTCACAAATTTGGTTTTCTTACATATATATATCTAAGATAAATGCCAGTCCAGTAGATTGGTTCTCAGATCAACATGGTCTGCATAAACATAAAATTAAGGATAATTTCACTTGAGATAAATTTTTTTATCCACTCACAAGCGTCCTTTTCTGTTCAGGCTGAGGTCCCAATCATGTCTGATCTTCAGGCACCTCTGAGACCAAAAAGGAAGAAGATTTTGGTTGACTATTTAGTACAGTTCAGATGGATAATTGTCATTTTTGTTGTCCTTCCTGTCTCTTGCTTTATTTATTTTCGCCTCTATCTTGGAGATATGTGGTCTGCTATGAAGTCAGAGAAGCGTCGCCAGAAGGAACATGAAGAAAATGTTAAGAAGGCCGTGCATCGTCTCAAGCAAAGAGATCCAAAGAAAGATGGACTTGTCTGCACAGCCAGGAAGCCGTACATTGCTGTTGGAATGCGCAACTGTGACTATAAGCGCGCAAGACACTTTGAGATTGATCTTTCTGCATTTAGAAACATTCTTGAGGTTGATAGAGAGAGAATGATAGCAAAGGTCGAGCCTCTTGTTAATATGGGACAGATTACCAGATACACTGTGCCCATGAATCTTGCTCTTGCTGTTGTTGCAGAGCTTGATGATCTCACGGTTGGAGGATTAATCAATGGATATGGAATTGAAGGAAGCTCACATATCTATGGCCTTTTCTCTGATACTGTTGTTGCCATGGAAGTTCTTCTTGCAGATGGGCGAGTGGTAAGGTGTACAAAGGACAACGAGTATTCAGATCTTTTCTATGGAATTCCCTGGTCTCAAGGAACACTTGGTCTTCTGCTTTCTGCAGAAATAAAACTTATTCCTATTAAGGAGTACATGAGGCTAACATACACCCCACACAGGGGAAATCTGCAAGAACTCGCTCAGGCTTATGCCGATTCTTTTGCACCGAGAGATGGGGATCAGTCCAAGGTCCCTGACTTTGTTGAAGGGATGATCTATACACCAACTGAGGCTGTGCATATGACTGGGAGGTATGCTTCCAAGGAAGAGGCCAAACAGAAGGGCAATGTCATCAACAATGTAGGATGGTGGTTCAAACCTTGGTTTTACCAACATGCTCAGATGGCTCTGGAAAGAGGTGAGTTTGTGGAATACATCCCAACGAGGCAATATTACCACAGGCACACAAGATGCTTGTATTGGGAAGGCAAGCTGATCCTGCCGTTTGCTGATCAGTGGTGGTTCAGATGGCTCTTGGGCTGGATGATGCCTCCCAAGGTTTCTCTGCTTAAGGCCACTCAAGGCGAGTCTATCAGAAATTATTACCATGACATGCACGTGATCCAGGATCTATTGGTTCCTTTATACAAGGTCGGAGATGCTCTTGAATACTGCCATAAAGAGATGGAGGTACTGACCACTAACCACAAACTAGAGATCATTGATACTTCTAATCGCATGACAAACTATGGACTGAAAACAAAAACCTTTCTTGTGTCTGTCTTTCAGGTGTATCCAATCTGGCTCTGTCCGCATCGCCTCTTCAAGCTTCCCTACAAGCCTATGGTGTATCCAGAAGCAGGATTCGAGCATCACCACAGACAAGGTGACACTAGCTATGCCCAAATGTTCACAGACATTGGTGTGTACTATGCCCCAGGTCCTGTCTTAAGGGGCGAAGAGTTCAATGGCGCCGAGGCTGTCCGCAATCTTGAGGAGTGGTTGATCCAAAACAACAGTTTCCAGCCACAGTATGCGGTCTCCGAGCTGAGCGAGAAGAACTTCTGGAGGATGTTCGATGGAGCACACTATGAGAGCTGCCGCCAGAAGTACGGGGCAGTTGGTACCTTCATGAACGTGTACTACAAATCCAAGAAGGGGAAGAAGACAGAGAAGGAGGTCCAGGAAGCTGAATCAGAGATCCTCGAACCGGCCTATGCGGATGAAGTCTAGCTGTTGATTTAGATCCGCGAGCTCAGCTCGCTCTTTGTGTCTTTAGATTGAAAGTTCTAATCTGTGTGCCAGTGACAATTATCTTCTTTGCTTGTTCACTCCTGTTCTAGAACTTGTTAGTTCATTTTAAGCACCACTGTTTTGCTACATAAGATCTAATTAATTTGTCTGATTCATTTGGATCTTCTTTCAGCATTACTAGTTGAGGCTTGTCCGTGCATTGCTGCAATAAGATGACAGTAAATTGTAACTCGAAATGTGCTGTGAATAGTTCCTAGAACTAAAATTCTAATCCATATAACAGATCCGATGGAATCTAAGCCTCCGAAAGCGACAGTGCTGTCTGACAGCCTTACACGTTTGTCTTTGGGATCTCGGCTGCAAGCGTTGGATACAGAATGGGAAAACAACAGCACATATGAAGCGCAGTTGTCACATGATCTCTACAGTGTGGTTTTATTGTAATTGGAAAGGGAGATGGGTGGCATCTTCTTTTTGCCTCAATAATTTTGTGTCAGTCAATCTGAGAAACAACGATCTTACTATTAAATCAAAAGATTTTTTTCAAACCAGATCTCCTACGATGCACGGTACTCTAATTTTCTCAACGTATCCGTATCGGGTACGTACCCAGTACCGGTACTTCATGGGTACTTGTGGGTACTCGTACTCATACGTATCCAATAATAAAATATTTTTTAAAAAATGAATATTTCAGTGGGTACTCGTACCTATGCTTTTGGGTACTTCATATCAAAATTTTGTCAGATAAAATTTAAAAAAAAAATAATTAATGATTGATGATCATGAAAGCACTAATACTCGAGAACATGATACACATATATTTTATTACGTTTTTATCAAATGTGAACAATAAAACTTATAGATGTTAAAGATGAAAAGTCATAAAGAGAAAGAAAACTATTAATAACTCCTCATTTAGACATAATAGTAAAGAGAATAACTAATTACTTATTTTGAAAACTTAAACAATATGAAGATACTAGAAATCTTATGAAAATTTATTTTATATATATATTACATTTAATATATTGCCATACCCGTACCCTAATTTTTTTAAATTTGACGTATCCCGTACCCGTACTCGTACCCGGTACCGGTACCGTACCGGTACCCTTGCAACATAGCAGATCTCCTATAAACATAAAAAAACAACACATTTGAATTATTTCATTTGTTTCTGAATTATAAACTTTTTAATTTAATAAGCATCTAAATTTTTAATAGTAAATTATTATTTACTCTCCTCATAACCTTTTTTTAATATTACAAGGACACATTGGGGTAAGCAAGAAAAACCTAAAAAATCTTCTTAAATGTCTTTTATTTCTTAAAAGGAAACAAGTTAGACAATTTTTAAAATTAAAAAATCAATCGAGGATCGATGCAATTAAATCGATAACAAATCTCAAAGTTTCAGTTTTTTATACAATTTAATTTGATAAAAAATATTAAGAGAGAGAGAGAGAGAGAGAGAGAGAGAGAGAGAGAGAGAGAGAGAGAGAGAGAGAGAGAGAGAGAGAAGGCTTGTGTTAGAACTTAGAAGGCCCATCTTGTAGAAGACCATTACAAACTCCTTTTTCCCAGACGCAATTCTCACGGCGGAAATTTGCTAGACTTGAACTCTGGTCCAGATATCTAGCAGAATCGCAGGTAAGGGAAGTGATTAGGGTTTTTTCCGTTCTTTAGTTTTTTTGTTCAGTTTGTGTTAATGCTCGATTCGTTCTGTTTAGTACGTAAGGCTGGTACATAGAAATCATATCCATAATGACGACCTCCAAGTGTTTGCATAAATTCATGATTGACGGAGACATATTTATTTGATGTTTGGTGGATAACTCCATAATTTTTTACTTCTAGTTTATTTCTGACGTTAGCTTTGAGTTATATGTATGTCGTGTGTTTTCTTTTGTCCAAATTTTTTTTGGGTCTGTTCTTTTAGGGTACAAAAGTCTTTATGTTCTTTCTTAGATTTTTTTTTGTTTCTGTTTGGAGAGATGATGTACAATGGTAAAATATTGTGATATCGACGAAATTTGATATTATGCGTTGCATTTTATATTGTATATAAAGGATTAAGTGAAATTCATATGCTTTGTTATTGTGTCAACTCATCTTATGGTTCTGCACTAATTGCAAAGTAATTCCTGGGCATGGGGTGACTACACAACATAGATTGTTAGTTCTTGATATGCAAATAAAATGTATAAAACCAAAATCCCGAACAGTTTTTGATCGAAAGATCAAATGGTGGCAGTTAAAGGGGGAGAAGCGAGAGACTTTTAGAAGTAAGTTATTAGAGGAAAGTGTGTGGGAGTTAGAAGGAGATGCTAGTATTATGTGGAAGAATGTGGCAAAAAATGTTGAAATGGTTGCTAAAGCCATTTTAGGAGAATCAAAAGGTTTTGGACCACGAGATAAGGAGACTTGGTGGTGGAATGAGGAGGTCCAAGAAAAGGTGCGTAATAAGAAGAATTGTTTCAAGGCGATACACTTGGACAATAGTTCTGACAATTGGGAAAAGTATCGTTTGGCGAAAAGGGAGGCTAAGAAGGTAGTTAGTGATGCTCGTGCTAAAGCATACGAGGGATTTTATAAGGAGTTAGGGACAAAGGCGGGTGAACAAAGGATTTACAAAATTGCAAGGAACAAAGAGAAGGAGTCGAGAGATTTGGATCAAGTAAGATGCATAAAAAATGAAGTTGGCAAGGTTTTAGTTACTGAAGGAGATATTAAGAACAGATGGGAAGAGTATTTCTATAAGCTATTTAATGATGGATGTGAAGGTTCGCGTTGTGATTTGGAGGACTTGACAGTTAGCGAATGTGAGCTTAATAGGTCATTTTATCGTAGAATTAGAGTCTCGGAGGTTAGCGAAGCTCTTAAGAAAATGAAGAATGGTAAAGCCGTTGGACCGGATGGTATACCGATTGAAGTTTGGAAATGTTTAGGAGAAAAAGGTGTGTTGTGGTTATGTAAACTATTTAATGAGATTTTACGGTCGAAAAAGATGCCTGATGATTGGAGATTAAGTACATTAGTTCCTATTTACAAAAATAAAGGGGATATTCAGAATTGTGCAAATTATAGAGGGATTAAACTTATGAGTCACACTATGAAATTATGGGAAAAAGTGATTGAGCATAGATTGAGAATGAAGACTAGTATTTCTGAGAGACAATTTGGGTTTATGCCAGGAAGATCCACTACAGAGGCGATTTATTTACTAAGGGGGATGATGGAGAAGTATCGAAGTAGAAGAAGAGACTTACATATGGCTTTCATTGACTTAGAGAAGGCGTATGATCGGGTACCAAGGGATGTACTTTGGAAAGCCTTGCAAAAGAAGAGGGTGAATGTTGCCTACATTAAGGTAATACAAGATATGTACGATGGGGCATTGACTAGGGTTAGGACACCCGGAGGTGAGACAAATGAATTTCCTATAGGAATTGGCCTACATCAAGGATCAGCTTTAAGCCCGTATCTATTTAACTTAGTTATCGATGCTATAACCGAGAGTATCACAGAGGAGGTACCTAAGTGCATGCTATTTGCGGATGATATAATACTTTTAGCCGATTCAAGAGAAGAGATTAATACAAAATTGGAAATATGGAGAAATACGTTGGAGTCAAAGGGTTTTCGTTTAAGTAGGAATAAAACAGAATATATGCATAGCAATTTCACAAATAAACAACTTAGAGACGATTTGAAAGTTAGGTTAGGGGAGGATATAATTCCTCAAGTGACAAAGTTTAAATATTTAGGATCAATTGTAAGACAAGATGGTGAGATTGATGACGATGTTAATCATAGAATTCAAGCTGGTTGGTGTAAGTGGAGGAAAGCCACTGGAGTTCTTTGTGATAGAAAAGTACCTAATAAAGTTAAAGAAAAATTCTATCGTACTGCTATAAAGCCAGCAGTGTTATATGGTAGTGAATGTTGGGCTATGAAGGGACAACATGAACGTAAAGTGGGAGTAGTCGAAATGAGGATGTTGAGATGGATGTGTGGTCATACAAGATTAGATAAGATTAGGAATGACCATATACGTGAACGAGTCGGAGTGGCTCCTATTAGTGAGAAAATGGTAGAGAATCGTTTGAGATGATTTGGTCATGTTCAGAGAAGACCATTAGATGCGCCAGTAAGAAGAGTAGATCAAATAATCTGGAGTCCGATTAAAAGAGGGAGAGGGAGGCCAAGGCGGACACTTGGCGAACTAATAGAGCAAGATCTATTGGTGAATAATATACCGAAAGGTTTGGTTACTAATAGAGCGGAATGGCGTCGTATGATCCATGTAGCCGACCCCACTTAGTGGGATAAGGCTTTGTTGTTGTTGTTGTTGTTGTCATCTTATGGTTCTGCGTTCTGAACTTGACAAAATTCTTTTGGCTAACGTAAGATAAATAATTCATGGTGATGTGAAAAAAAAGACGTATAAGTTTATGAGCATGAGAAAAACGAATGTCATTTTGATGTAGGAATTGGCCTACATCAAGGATCAGCTTTAAGCCCGTATCTATTTAACTTAGTTATCGATGCTATAACCGAGAGTATCACAGAGGAGGTACCTAAGTGCATGCTATTTGCGGATGATATAGTACTTTTAGCGGATTCAAGAGAAGAGATTAATACAAAATTGTAAATATGGAGAAATACGTTGGAGTCAAAGGGTTTTCGTTTAAGTAGGAATAAAACAGAATATATGCATAGCAATTTCACAAATAAACAACTTAGAGACGATTTGAAAGTTAAGCTAGGGGAGGATATAATTTCTCAAGTGACAAAGTTTAAATATTTAGGATCAATTGTAAGACAAGATGGTGAGATTGATGACGATGTTAATCATAGAATTCAAGCTGGTTGGTGTAAGTGGAGGAAAGTCACTGGAGTTCTTTGTGATAGAAAAGTACCCAATAAAGTTAAAGAAAAATTCTATCGTACTGCTATAAGGCCAGCAGTGTTATATGGTAGTGAATGTTGGGCTATGAAGGGACAACATGAACGTAAAGTGGGGGTAGCCGAAATGAGGATGTTGAGATGGATGTGTGGTCATACAAGATTAGATAAGATTAGGAATGACCATATACGTGAACGAGTCGGAGTGGCTCCTATTAGTGAGAAAATGGTAGAGAATCGTTTGAGATGGTTTGGTCATGTTCAGAGAAGACCATTAGATGCGCCAGTAAGAAGAGTAGATCAAATAATCTGGAGTCCGATTAAAAGAGGGAGAGGGAGGCCAAGGCGGACACTTGACGAACTAATAGAGCAAGATCTGGTGAATAATATACCGAAAGGTTTGGTTACTAATAGAGCAGAATGACGTCGTATGATCCATGTAGCCGACCCCACCTAGTGGGATAAGGCTTTGTTGTTGTTGTTGTTTGTTGATAAATTAAAAGATGTAAAGTGATTAAATAAACATAGATGTATCAACCAGAGTTATCTTTATAAAGAGGTGTTTTAAAAAATTTCAGATGAATTATTTTTGAAGGCTCTACAAATTTCGATCGAACGCCAATATATTCAGAAAGTTAAAAGTCGATTTTACCTCTGGTCGATCATAACTTTTGTCCATAAATCCATGATGCTCTAACTTTTGCCATACTGTTTCGCTCTGGTCACTGTTCTCCTGCAGCTGCTTCCTTGCCACTCGCTCCGTGCTGCTGCCTTCGATTGCCGCTGGTTCTTTCTCTCATCCCCCCCCCCCCCCCCCCCCTATGTCCTAGCTGTGCTGCTCTCGCCTGCAGGAGATCCAATCATTAACAGGGGGATCTGCAAGGACCCCCTCTCTGTGAGAAGGAAGGCCAAAGACCCTCCTGCTCGTGAGTGCCAAGATCTCTTGGCACCTCGTCATTTTGCTATTTAAGACAGATTATTAGGAAATTAGGATTATGAGATGAGAGAGGATTATTAGGACAAATTGTTATACCTCATGTTTTCTTATGATCATTAATATATTTAGGATTACTAGGAACTGTGATCATAATGTATTATTAATGTTTGATGATATGTCTGTTGTTAACTTATATAACATTAATAATGTTGAGAAGAGAGGCTCTTCCCTCCCCATCATCCCGGGAACGAGGACTTGAATACAACAACAACAACAAAGCCTTATCCCACTATGTGGGGTCGGCTACATGGATCTTACGACGTCAATTCGTTGATCCATGTTCATGAGATTTGACAGGATTTTACGCTGGCTGTCGGGGCCTAACATAACCCTCCTCCTTTATCCGGGCTTGGGACCGGCTTTAAAACATAGGCGGAGTTGAACGAGGACTTGAATATTTATAAAAATTTTGTTATGTTATAACCATTTATGATATTTGTTTGCAATGTTTAACTGTTTATTTCAATAGGAACATGGAATATTTGATTATGGCAATTTTTAGTAAAAATCCATTGTTATTTCTATGTTTGTTAGGTAAATTTTGATGTATTATAGTGTTGCGTGAAATTTAGTGTCTGTCTGGAAATTTTGATGTTTGATTAATTTGATAGCTTGAACTTTTGCTTAACTTTGCATGATTTTGGGTTCCAATAGCCTTGTGTTCCTTGTTATTGTTCTAACTTGTGTCTATCTGAGGCTCTTGTGTTGAGTTGGTTTTACATGTTTGACAACATTGCAGTTCCATCGACCTCCCTCCTTGAGGCAACACCACACCCAATTACCTTATCTCTCCTTTTCTGTGATGAAGCACCGACAGGGCAGCAGCAAATCAAAGCTTTAGAAGAGTTTTAAGTTATTCCTCTATTCATAGATTTTTTACTCATGTCTTATAACATGTTTATGGCCATCTCTACATGTGGTAGCAGTAGAAGATTTAAATGTATTCCAATTTTGTTCATATGATGCTTTTACTTTTTCAAAATATGGAGCTTTATGTTAATAAATTGATGTCATCTGCTTAATTGCTTGGTAAGAAGTTAATGTCTTGAACTCAACTTCTTACCAAGCAATGGCAGAGTGTTGCGGCCTCAGACTCAGCAGCGCGGACCCTTGCCTCCGGGCTCCACAGTGTGAGGCGCTTCCTCCAGGACCACCGGAGACGGATCCGGGTTACTCGAGAGGCACGGAGGTCCGAGACTTTGGAGGTCATCGCCCAACTTGACCGAGAGGACTCTCGTCACCTCACGAAGGCCGAGGTGGCGCAGCACGGCTCAGGCGACCATCCAGTTGGAGGACAGGAAGGTGGAGATTCAATGGAGGCATTTCGACAGACCTGACTTCAAGAGGGAGATGTCAACACTCAGTTCTTCCACCTAGGGGTGTCCAGCGGGTCGGATCGACCCGCGAACCCGGTGACCCGACCCAATTCGGGTCGGTTTGGTGGTCAGGTTGGACCCGACCCGAACTCGACCCGACCAAGGGTCGGGTCGGGTACAGGTTGGAAAATTCCAACCCGAGTTGACCCGACCCGATTGACCTGATATTTTATTTTTTAAATTTTTTTTATTTAAACTTAAGCTTATATTTGATTTAAAAATTTTAAAAAAAATTAAAATAAAATATTATAAGTGCATAAATAACATTAAGTTTAAAACTTTATTTTATGCTTTAAAATAAATATTAAATAATATTTTTTATATTAATAAATATAAAAATAGTAAGAAAAAAATTAAAAAAAAGAAAATTGGGTGGTCGGGTAACCCGACCACTCGACCCGACCTGAACCGGGTCGGGTGGGGTCGGATTTGCACCCCCAAATCCCCCGGACCCGACCCGACCAAATTTGGTCGGGTCGGGTCGGGTTTGTTCACTGGTCGGGTCCAACCCGACCCGTGAACACCCCTACTTCCACCTCTATGCGAGCTCGTGCCGGCGGGCGAACCGGATTGACCAGCTATGGTGAGGGGACAGATGATCATTAGCCATCACCGCATCGGCGCCGCCATCACATCTTTCCGTTAAGACTTCTCTAGGTGGCAACCCCCACCGACCTGGAGGTGTCCCCCGGGAGTATTCCTTGTCGTACTGATGATCAGTCTTTTGTGTTAGTGTAGACCATCATCGAGGGGGAGGTCATTGATGCGCTTCGGGACCTCAACGGCGTGGGTTCACCGGGCCCTAACGGCTTTCCAGTCTTCTTCTACAAGGAGTTCTGGTCCATAGTGCGCGAGGACGTCATGGCGGACATTCATGAGTTCTCTAGTAGGAACCGGGGCTTTGAGTGCCTGAACCAGTTCTTGCTATTCATGCTTCCCAAGCGTACGCCGACGGAAAGAGTGGAGGACTTTCGGCCGATTGCCTTATCCAATGCCATTTATTTTCTGGTGGCTCGGGTATTGGCCAATTAGGTGCTTCTCGACCTCATCCACTCTATTCAGTAAACCTTCATCCACGGTCGATCCATCACCGACAGCTATTCCATGGCCTCCGAGATTGTCGCATATTGGAGACATAGCAGTCGGCGCGCATTCCTCTAAAAGGTCGACTTTTCCAAGGCATATGACTCCCTCTAATGAACTTTTCTTGGGCACTCTTTGCAGGTGAAAGGTTTTCCGAAGACTTAGATTGTCTGGATGAAGCGGTGCATCACTACTTCAGTCCTTGTCATCGGGTCGATGGCGGGAGGTTGGGTGTAGCCTCATAGGGGCATTTGTCAGGGGTGCCCCCTCGCACCCATGCTCTTTACGCCGGCAGTATGACCTTTCTAGGTGCACCCAGGTTGCCTCTATGGCCTTTTCAGTAGTTTCGCTAGCTGGCCAGTGCCTTTGCTACAATACGCGGATGATACAATATTCTTTGTGGAGGCCGTCTGGCCATCCTGGCTGAGCGGCGTGACATCGAGCCTCGTGATCAATCATGCCAAATTATCCTTCATTCCTTTTGGCATGGTGACGGAGGAGGCTTCCTGTTGTGTGACGGAGTTGTGCACCTCTATTGACGCATTGCCCATCACGTATCTCGGCCTCCCGTCGGATCGTCATATTGGCTCTTGGAGGTGGACTCCGACTATCGAGCATTGCCTTCAGGGTTGGAGCTTTCGGCTTTTATCTAGTCGGGGTTGCCTTGTGTTACTTCGATCGGTCCTCTCATCACTTCCGGCCTACTTCATGTCGGTGCTTTGGATGCTTGTCTCGGATTGATTCCTTGAGCAGATTTTTTTGGCAGAGTTGCAGCTCTACCCGTCGGCTACACCTTGTTGCTTGACACTCCATTTGCAGGCCCACTTCTCAGGGTGGTTTGGGCGTCCGGGACCTTCGCGTCACCAATCGGGCAGTGGGTGGGCAAGATCATGGGGACAGCCTATGGATTGAGGTTTTTTTCACATGTTATGGCCAGGATCTTTCATGGGGCTCCAGGCCTACTCTACCTCGTGGAGCTTCCTATTTTTGGAAGGGGTTGGCGCCGCTTTTCCCTTGAGTCCGTCCTTTCATGATTTCATCTCTCGGTTCCGGGGAGGCTTTCTCATTTTGGCGGCACAATTAGACGCCCGGGGGCCCTCTAATAGACTCCTTCCCCCGACTATGGGCCTTGGTGGCACATCCTGATGCATGGTGGCTGAATGCTGGTCAGAGAGTGGTGGACCGGGCACCGGCTCCTGGACTCCCCTTTTCGGTTCTCCATTATCTGATCAGCAGTTCTCAGAGGATTGCTCCCTTTCGTCCAGACCCGACGCAGTTGGAAGGTTGGATTTGGTCATCCGACTCTTTCTTAGTGCGCAATCTCTATCTCTGCTTTCTCGCAGTTTTCACAGTTTCAGAGGACTTCAATGCTGATTGTAGGCTCATCTGGCGCTCTCGGACGCCGCTGAAAGTTAAGATTTTTGCTTGGCTTCTGTGGTGTGAGCGGATCCTCACTCGTGTCTACAGAGCCCGATGGGCGCCCCACACGGATACTTCATGCGTCCTGTGTGGGGAAATGGAGGAGGATGTGACACACCTATTCTTCAATTGTCGTGTGTTCCAGGAGGTTTGCACTTGAACGAGCTTTACGGGTGGTATCCCCTTGACGACAGGGGATTTCTAGCAGGCTAGGAGGAGTCTTGGTAGACAAAGACAGGGCTGGAGAGTACCTTTTGCGACTTTTTTGGCCATCTGACTCTAGTGCAACCACATCATTTTTTGTGGGGAGAGATGTCAGGTGGATAATGTTGTACATCACATCTTTTGTCTTCTTCGGGAGTGAGGTTTTGTTAGTCATCGTTCTCTCCTTTTTGTCCGTTCTACATGACATTTTGTTTCAGCGGTATATATATACCTGGATGGCAACCTAACTGGTAGTCATCCTTTTCCCTCTCCAAAAAAAAAAAAAAAGGAAGAAGATGTTTCAATTGGAGGGTTAGGTAATCCTGCTGCTGGTAAGAATGATGAGATACGTCCCCAATTTATTGTTGTTCTTTTTCTGAGAGAGAGTTCATATATTACATTAATTATTGGATGTAAATAGTAAGACATGATTACAAGCTTTGTAGTGAGGTTTTAGGAGTTAGTATTTTGGAATTTAAGACTAGTGCTCACATGTTTCAATCCCTTATGAAGCATTCTTAGATCATCTTTCTCCTTTTTGTGTCTTGCTTCGGACTTCTTAAGTTAAATTACTGCGTTGTGATTGTTATACAAAAATTATTTCAAAATTGTGAATTCCAACAATTGAAAAACCTTCCTAGTTGGTAATCTTAGAACATTCGAATCAAGAAAATTATGACACTACTTCAAAGGAAGGTGCAATCAACCATGGTGATCATATTTTACACACTTGTAATAAATTTTCGCATCAAAGTTTTAACCTTTTCTTGAGCATTTGCACTTTGGTTTTTTTGGGTTAAAGGATGACTAGCTAAAGT
Source organism: Pontederia crassipes (assembly GCA_030549335.1). Classification (NCBI taxonomy): domain Eukaryota; kingdom Viridiplantae; phylum Streptophyta; class Magnoliopsida; order Commelinales; family Pontederiaceae; genus Pontederia; species Pontederia crassipes. The sequence continues at coordinate 55,522,070 of CM060195.1, read as the reverse complement.
CTTACCTACACAATAGTTTTATTATGAAGTATTTGAAAACTTGTGTTTTCTTCGATCTCCGCAATCAGCCTTTTGCTGGCATCTAGTTTATTAAATGTTGTTTGTGTACCTTCTCGCCTTAGTTTCTTGATGTGTTAACTCTTTTTTTGAAAAAATTAATATATCTACACTTATCAATACTTGGGACTAAACATGAACTATTTTCAGAGGTTGTGCACGAAGAGGGTATTGAATATACCGTTGATGAACCTACTATGGAAGAAAGACTTGCAGGTCTTAATTTGCTTCAAGACGACAAATTAATAATCATGTCTACACCGGAGGCATCCACACCACCAATTAAACCCCCAAGTGCAGATTCAATGCATGTTTTGTTGAAGCAAGCACTACATGCTGAAGACAATGCTTTGTTATTGAATTGTTTACAGATAATTGATGAAAAGGTCTGTTGTTTCTTTTGTTTACTGTCGAATAAATTGTGTGTCAGTGTCCTGATTCCTAGTCATTGTCTCTGATTTTCTATTAGCACAGTTTGCTTGAAGAAAAACTTCTCCAATCTTATGATATAGAACACATAAATAATTGATCGCTTGCAATTTATTGACCTTGAATGAACATGTATTCCTGTTAAGGTTACTACTATTGGAGAATTAAAATGTATAGTGCATATGTAATTCATGCTACCCATGTCTTTATCATTCTTAGGATCACTAATTAGAATTAAAGTTTGTGATTGTCCTAAGTGTTCTCATTATATGCATTTCTATTTTAGTTTCTCTTGATTTTCTCTGAAGTTTGTTCAACATGCAGGTAATCACAAAATCAATATCACTTCTGAATCCAGCTGATGCTGTCAAGCTTCTAAAATCACTTCTATCATTAATTGAATCAAGGTATATTCTAATTTGTTAGAAGAGATTTAATAATAATACTAGAACTACAATAATCGTAGTCATTCACTCTCCCATAAAGAATGTTGAAGAGTTTGATATCAAAACAAAAAAAAAAGGTTTTCTTGATTTTCTTTGGAGTTTATTTCAATTAGATTTTTGATCTATAACAGTATAACCCATCTTATAGGTGATAGTTCTGACTCAGGTAGCATAAACAAGTGCATTTTGTGATATTAGAAACAAAGACCCTTTAACTGCTTTGTTGGATTTTGTGTTGTTTACCTAGATAGAAGAGGAATATGGTCTTGAAAATGTTTGGATGTGCTATATGTTGTGTAATACCTTTTCTTTAAATTTTGGTTCCTGTTTTCGCAGAGGCATCATCTTGATTTGTGTAATTAGATGGCTAAGAGGTTTGCTTAGTCAACACGCAAGCAACATAATGTCCCAAGAATCATCATTACTTATTCTCAACTCTCTGTATCAGGTACCATTTTACATCTTTCAAACTTTTAGTTATAATTTTTGTAGTTTTTTTTAGGGGATTTTTGTAGTTTTCTTCTCAAAGTTAAATTTAGAAGTGTTGCGGCCAAATTCATGAAAACTCCATAATAAGAGCTTTTGAACAACCAAATGAGATATAAAAGAGAACTAGGTAAGAGCATATTGGGATAGAAGGAAATGACCATACCAAATATATAAGAACGAGGTAAAAGCAACGTCGATACGTATCTTTTCATCAACAAAATTGAGTATAGCACTGCTCAAAAAAAAAATTTGAGTATAGTAAACTTATGTGTTGTTTTTTGCATATTGTAGAATTTCAACTATGTTTTGGTGCTTAAGCCACTAAAAAGTTTACTGAATCAAACTAGTCCAGAAATATTAAAAAGGAAGTGTAATTTAAAATGTCTGATTAACTTGGAAATGTTATCCATGTAATTGAAATCAGCCTTGTTATACTATCTTGAAGCTCATAGAATCCCGGATTTCAACATATGGGTCTGCTATGCAACTATCAACCTTTGTCGATTATGTATTAGACGAGGTGAGTTCTTGACTCTTGAATTTCTCTGAGTACTAACTTTACAGCTTTACCTTCTCTAACTCTCTGATTTTCTTGTGACCGCAGGGTTCTGATGTTGGCCATGACAACGAAACTGTTCCACCACCCGTCATCTATGAGGACAAGGACAGCGAAGAAGAGGAATTTGAAGATGCAATGGAAACCGATGATGATGAGGAGAAATGAGGGTTTTGGAGATGTCACCGACGCTCATGATCCTAAAGTTCCATTGTTCAATGCATGACTATCACCTTATTAATATTTCACCTTATCGTGTTAGTCGTATAGCCAAAAGGATAGAGCTGATTGTCCTTGTCAAAACACTAGATTTTGTTTCCATTGAATTTATTTAGCTCTTAAAAGCATTTTGAGTTATTGTTAGTACTTAGGTGACATGTCAGATTAGGGGCGTGCGAAAAATCCGACCAATCCGAAAAATTCATCCGACCCAAAAAAATTGAACCGAAAAAATAAAAAAAATTAGAGGTCCGAATATAATTTAGGATAATTTTTAATAAATTAAAATTCATCCGCTAACATTATGGCCCAACTTGAAAAAATCGTAGGAGTCCATTGAGTCGGTTTTTTATTTATATAATTAATACATATATTATTAATTCTTTTATTATAAATATAATACTTTTTGTATAAAATTTCATACTTTTCTATCACATTATTAAACTCTATTTTAATAACTTTAAAATTTTGGTAGTATAATTTATATTTAATATAAAATTAAATATTTTATATTAATTTTAAGTTATTAATATATATTTTTAAAATATAATTATATAAAAATAGGATTTTAAAAAAATCATCCGAAAAAATCAACCCGGTAGAGGATGGTTTTTATTTTCAAAATAGTTTTAGAGTAATTTTTTTTAATTTTAAAAGTCAACTCGAAAAGTAACGTTTAATTTTTTTTTAAAACCGAAAACCCCGACCCGAACCCTTCTGTATTTAATGTACTTATCCAGTGATCATCACATTCCTTTTTATTTTTGTTTTCCCTAAATAAAGAAATAATTTTAACTTTATTTTCCTTATATTTATTCAATTACGCTTTTATCTTTCATCATCTAAAAAAGAAATATGAAGGAATCACATGTAAAGAAAATAAATTTGTTACACAATAATTTATTAAATGAAAAGAACTCATATTTTAAGGTAGATGGAAATAGTTCAATTTGTAATGTAGATGTTCAACATTTGTTTTATGAAAATTAAAATTTCGGAAAATTATAAAAACGATAGTTTGCTCCCTATAGTATACAACAAAAGATAAATTACTTATGCTTGAGATGTATTTGCTGGGTTTTCAAACGAACCATAATTTTTATTAAGTTTTCAATGAATAATTTAATTGATAAATTAGTTCGAATTGTGTCTTTTTAATGAATAATTTAATTGATAAATTAGTTCGAAGTGTGTTTGGATTGAGTAAAATAATGTGATGGATTAATTTTTAGTGGATGTTTAAATTAAAAATAGTTATTATATATATAAAGTATAATTTTATTAAATAATAAAAATTATAAATAATTTTTTTATGAAAACATTTTGTTAAAAATATATTATTTAAATATAAAAAATTACATTAATTGTATTTAATGAAATATTATTTTAAAATAAAATAATAAGTAATAAATTATATTATACTAATCCTTTATTATAAATATTTTATATTTAATAAATAAATTATTTTACAGAAGAAAGGTAACAAAAGGAAAAACAAAAAAAGGCCAAATAATAAAACAAAAAAATGGGTGGACGATTGGTTCCACCTTCCACCAACCACCTGGAATCAGGATCACGTGACCAATGTTATTAAAATAGGATCGGACCAATCGGTTTAACCATGAAACGATAGTAATTTCGATTCGGGCGAACATTAAAAATCGAAAATATGATTGGACCGGATTGTGCCGGATCGAACCGCCAAGAATCAGTGAATCAGCAAACCAGACTAAACCTGGTTCAATATAAATTTTCTTTTTTGGACATTTCAAAAAAGTCGAAGGGCACTTTGGAAAAAAAAGTAAAAAGATTTGTCTTCTAACTTAATTTGTTAGTTTGCAACTTGGCAGCTCAGAAAAGGGATTTCTTTAGGCTTGGAACACGACGACCTTCCGGCGCTGGTGCAACCTTCGTCCTCTGATTGCATCTTCATTCTCCGGCGATAGCGACGTGTCTTCATCCCTGGTATGTGTCTCTTGAAGTTGAATGCTTGCAGTCATCATCTTTGTCATGAGTATCTTGATTCTTGAAGTTGAACTGTGTGCGTGCAACATTCCAGCATCGGTGTAGCGTCCTTTCGACAGTAGCACATTATTCATCCTATAGTTGCATCATCGTCTCAAACTCTAGCGACGTGGTCTTCAACCCTTGAAAACCAAGGTAAAAAAACAATTTTATGCTTCTTCTCTAGCTTTCTTCGTATCGACAATCTCCTCTTCTCTTTTCAGTTTTCATTTTATTTGGCCAACTAATTTAGGTGTGTGACTGCATGTGTGTGGTCTTCTTCTCTAGCTGGAGTTCATTCTCGGTTGGGCAGTTCATCGCGAGGTTCATTTCAGAACACCAGCGATGCGACTATGCGAGAATTGAATCAACTAACTCTTGTTCCTGTTCTGCACATATCACAATAATGCATACTTTGCCAAGGTTGGAGGCATCAGCTTGATGGAGATGAACCACCTGGAAGTTGTCTTCCTATTTGGAGTTGGATTTGAGCTCAACATCTCGCCCGTTGTTTTCAATTCTATGCAGAGGGAGAATCATCTAGATTGCACTGCTACTTGAGCGAGGAAGAGTCTAGCAGCTGCCAACAAACATAGCAATTAGGTAAAAATAACTTTTAGCCTTTTAATGTAGTGCATTAGCAATTACCAATTACTAATTAGCCATATTCTTTTGTTAGTCAAACGTTAGTTAGTTCATTAGTTAACAATTGTAGTGGAAGCTCATTTCAATAATGAACTTGATGGGATTAATTACTCTTACCTGAATATCAACTTTATTAATTAGTTTAATCATTGCTTAATTAATTTTACTTTATGGATTAGTTACTTTTATGTGATCTAATTTTATATAATATTTACATTTAATTAGTTTGCAGAAAAGTATGACTTCTCAAGAACCACCTTCAACGCAAGGTTCTACAACTTCTATACTGGATCATTCAGTTAGGGAAAAAAGTGATATAATATAGGAATATGTTAAAAATATTGTTATGTTTTGTCAAAAATAAGGTGCAAGTGGATATATCAATAGAATGAAACAATATTTAGTTGGGATAAAAGGGAATATTGATCTATAACACAAAAAATAAGGTCAGACAAGAATTGATTAAAGTCTTCTAATGAAATCACCACATGTCCTATTTCTCAGCCTCATTCTAATGCTACAGAGAAAAAGAAAAAGGTTTCTGAAATTGAATCATACATTTCCAAATTGGTGTAAGTGATCCTTTGCAACCTAGTATCAGAGCATGCATGCAAAGTAAAAAAAATGGAAGAACACTGACTTGTCAATTACAAGGTGGTTTTATTATGCATGCATTCTTTTTAATGCTTGTAATTCACCCTATTTTCATGTTGCTATTGATAATATTGCGTATGGGACATGAATATAAGCCTCCCTCTTTTCATGCATTGCGTGTAAATTTATTGGATGATATTAAAGTTTTTTCCACTGACTCCCTTGAACTATGAACTTTTTTCGCGTCTACCCACGTCTTTTGAATATTCCGCTAACCCCCGTCGCCCCCTCCATGCGACCTCCGACGTGCAGTGAGGAGGGCGACCCCCCACCCCCGCGCATGGTGGAGGAAATGAGAGCGATAGGAAAGATCATTGTTCCGACGGCGCTGACCAGCATGGTGTTGTACTCGCAGGCAATGATCTCGGTGCTCTTCCTCGGCTGCCTCGAGGAGCTGGAGCTCGCGGGTGGCTCGCTGGCCATCGACTTCGCCAACATCACGAGGTACTCCGTGCTCTCGGGTTTGGCCATGGGCATGGAGCCCATCTACGGCCAAGCCTTCGGGGCCAAGCAACGGAAGATCCTCGGACTCACCCTCCAGTAGACGATCCTCCTCCTCCTCGCCGCCTCCCTGCCCATCTCCTTCCTTTGGCTCAGCATGCGGCGGATCCTCCTGTGGTGCGGCCAGGATGAGCAAATCTCCTTGGCGGCGTAGATCTTCATCACGTTCGCGCTCCCAAACCTCTTCTTACTCTCGCTGCTCAACCCTCTCAGAATCTACCTCCAGTCGCAGAACATCACCATGCTCGTCACCTACTGCTCATTCGTCTTAGTCGTGCTCCATTTTTTTATTTTTTTAATATATTTGTTTATATTATTAAATATTAGATGATATGAGGAAAGGGTAATTTAGTCATTTTATAAATAAAAAAATGAGAATTAATGAGAAATTTAACAAAAGTTGACGGATGGACTTAAGTGAAAAATATGGTATAGTTTCGGAAGGTTAGGAAGATTCGAAAGACGTGGGCAGACACGAAAAAAGTTCATAGTTCAAGGGGGAGTCAGCGGAAAAAACCCATGATATTAATATTCAAGTGAGGTTACTAATTGATTCCTTCATAAATACTTGAAGTGAAACGGGCTGCACTATTATGGGAGATGGGTGGACAGACCAAAGATAAAGATCTTTAATTAATTTTTTTAGTTTACTGTCTAAAGGGAATTCTTTTGTTAAGTCAGTTGATGCTTCTGATATTTGCACTAATGCTAAACATTTATACATTCTTTTGAGTGAAATTGTTGAATGATTTGACCCTCGAAATGTGGTTCATATGGTTACATACAATGGAGCAAATTACAAAGTGCGGGTAGCAAAATTGTGGAGAAATATCCCTTTATCTCTTTGTCACCTTGTGCTGCCATGTGTTAATTTAATTTGAAAAGATGTTGGAGAGATGCCTACTGTAAAAAGCTTAGCAGTCCTTGCTTCTAAAGCTTAGCATACATTGAATTGACTAAGAAAGAGAGAATGTTGACGTGAAATCATTCGTTCAGGTGCAACTCGATTTGCAATTACATTTATTGCTTTACATAATTTGCATCAACATAAGGATGATTTACAAGCTTTGATAATCAGTGCTAATTTTAAAAAGCTTTTGAAAGAAAAGAAAGGTAAATAAGTAAAGCAAATTGTGTTGGATGAAAATTTTTGGAATAATTGTTTATTAATTATCAAGATGATGACTCTGTTGAGAATTTATGATATTGATGTTAAACCATCTTTGGGTTATGTTTATGAAAGAATGTACATGGCACACCCAGAAATTATGACAATATTTAAGAATAAGAAAAAATTGTACAAGCCTTATGTTGATATTATAAATAAGAAATGGGATCGTATGTTGCATCAAGACCTTCAGTTGCATATTATCTTAATCCTGCTATTCAATATGATCAACCATCCGTTTGCCAACAATATGATGTAATGTGTGGTCTGCTAAATGTGATTGACAAGATAGATTGTGAATTTATGAACACATCAATATTGGATGAGATAAAAAATTTTCAAGAACACGAATTGAGATTTTCTCGTCCTAAAGCTCTTGCATTTAGTAAAATTGCTCAATCAAATAAATTTTAGTCTCATTGCTATTTTATTAATGTGTATTCTTTTTAACTTCAAAGTTTGTGATAGTAACTTTTTTTTCTTTTCATACACAATGGAAGATGAATGGTGACGAATATTCAATCATGATGTTCCAAATTTGCAAAAGTTAGTTGTATGAATCCTTAGCCAAACTGCTTCTTCTTTTAGATGTGAACGAAATTGGAATGTATTTGAACACATTCATACTAGAAAGAGAAATAAATTGGAGCATCAAATGTTAAATGATCTTGTTTATGTTCATTACAATTTAAGTTTGAAAGAAAGGTAAGTGTTCTTTTTTAATATAGTTTTAGTTGTATACTATATCACACATCAAAATAATTATTTTTATTCTTAGGATGTCAATGTTCAAAAAATGATCCAATTGATATTGAATCACAAAACAAAATTTTGGATTATGAAAACGGAAGAAGAAGAAGAAAAAAGGGAACTTGATTATGATAAAACTTGATAACATGATTCAAGAAGAAATCTCAAAGGACATTGAAGATTTAAACGTTTAAGGTTTGTTTTAATTTACTATGTAATGTTGGTTTGATGTCATTATATTAATGTTGGTTTGATTTTAAATTTGTGCTATTTTTTATTTAGTAGATTACATGTTGGATTCAATAGAATCTCAAGTTGAATATGAAAATGAAAATCAAGATGATTGAGATGTTACAGACAAATGTGAAACTATCTTTTTTAAGAGTTTGTTTAATTTTGAAATTTTTGCATGAATATTACCTTTTGTTCAAATCTTAGATGCAAGGGTATTTGAAATTAATATCAATATATGAATGTTTAGATCTTTGTTTGAAACTTTCTTCATGAATATATGGGTGTTTGAAATTAATTTAATGAACAATATATGAATGTTTAAAGCTTACTAATAGAATTCTAAAATAAATCTGATGCCAAAAAGCCATCTCATTCTTTATCATTACCTAACATTTATACAGATTACAAAAGAATCAAAATTAAATCTGTTACATAAGATATACACAGAAAATCATAACTATCATTGATATATTAGGATCTTGTATTGTTCCTAAGTTTGTTATAGTTTGTGAATCTGTTATGTCGGTGTGATCTGTAGATATCAGATATTGCAATATCAACTTTTAAGACTTACTTTGTAAATACTTAGAATTTATTATCAATTACGAGTGTATTTAGAGTGATATTTATTTATGATCTGAATATATTATTGTATTATAAGTCATTTAATTATGTTTATGAATATGCTGATATGTTATTTATTTCTTATAAATAATAAATAATATTATTTTATTAAAATTCTGATTCAATTCGATTGAACTTATCCAACCACACTGGTTTATTGGCCGATCTGATTATAATAACATTGCACGTGACCTGGCTTATTGTAATTTGAAAGGGAGATAGGTGTCATATTCTTTTAGTCTCAATCTTTCTAATTTTGCATCAGACAACCTTAGAAACAATTATCTTACTATTAGATCAAAAGAACTCCTTTTTTCTCAAAACCAGACCTCCCATAAACATTAAAAAAAATCACGTGTTTGAATGATTTTCATTTGCTTCTGAATTATAACCTTTTTAGTAGACATCTAAATTTATAATACTAGTTATTATTTGCTCTCCTCCGAACCTTTTTTTAAGCAAATGTTATATCTATTAATTAGCAAAGTCCTGATACAAAATATATCGGAGGCCCGACGGGGGGTTATCCTCCCAAAAAATATCATCTGCACTAAAACAACCAAGGCGAGCAAGGTAATCAACGGCATGAATAGTTTGCTTAGAGCAGTGATTACATTGAGTATTTGCAAAAAAGGATAAAAGATGCTGGATTTACTTCATAATGTTTCAAAGCTTCCAAGGCACTTCAGTTTTCCCATTGATGATATCAATCAAGGTGGAGGAGTCTGACTCCAAGATAATGTTCTGAACTCCAAGCTGCTTACTCGCACGAAGACCCCAGGGAGCGCCAAATGCTTCCACGTGAAGTGCCGTCGAAGCCCTGCAATGTATGGAACCTGTACAAATGAAAGTGGCATTAGAATTGCGCAAAATAAACCTGACGCCTAAAACTAAGGTCTGACTGCAATAGGAGCCATCGGAGTTGATCTTGGTCCAAAAAGCAAGCAGGGTCTCCCAATGGATAGGCGGATTGTCCTGGGGATGGAGAAGAGTGTGTGTGTGATTTGTCTCAGATCTGTGGTGATCAACATGTTCCGAGTATCAAGCCAAGACCCTTACCCATAATGATTCAGTGGTTGCCCTTTTGGAACCAAAATGAAGCTCATTCCTTTTCTTCCAAATAGTCCAGTGGGAAAAAGCAATCAAGGAAAGAAGCGAAGACTTAGAGTTAGAGCTGAGATCATGACCCTCAAGCGACCAGTCCCCCAAGTTCCAGGTAGGCAAATAGTGAAAAAGATAACTGATTTTGAATTGAACTAATGTCCAGAAGCAAAAAGCCTCAGCGCAATAAAAAAGGTGTTCAATAGTTTCAGGGTGTAAGCCACACATGTGGCAAAGCGGGTTTTGGTTGGGTATGAATTGAGCAAGCCAAGCAAGAGTAGGCAACCGACGATGAGTAAATTTTCACATGAAAAACTTAATTTTCAATGGAGTTTTGAGCTTCCATATGAGGTTCCAAATGGACCATCCAGACTGTTCAGGGAGAGTATTATGGCGGCACATGAAATTATAGACAGATTTAGCCGAAGATTTACCATTTGGATCATGCGTTCAAAATCACTTGTCATCACAGATGTTAAGAAAATAGAGACAATATGTTCAGCAAGACTTGGGCCAAAGCATAGATGTAAAAGGTATGTATTTCAAGAAAAGCCTTTTTTAAAATTACAAGGATTCAGACGAGTAAGCAAGAAAAGCCTGAATAATCTTCCTAAATATATTTTTTATTAAAAGGAAAAAATTAGATGACGTTTTTAAAATTAAAAAATCAATCGCGAGCCGACGCAAGTAAATCGTTAACAAATATCCAAGTTCACTTTTTTATACAATATAATAATTTGATAAAAATATAAAAAGAGTGCAGCCCATTTGTGGCCCATCTTTTGTAGTGTGCAGCCCAGAAGACTCTTCCAAACTCTGGTCCAGAAATTTAGGAGAATCGCAATTCTCACGGCGGAAACAGTGAAAAGACGATTCAGCTACACCAGACGCAATTCTCACGGCGGAACCTTGTTGGACTTCAACTCTGGTCCAGAAATTTAGGAGAATCGCAGGTAGGGGAAGTGATTAAGGTGTATTGTTTTTCTTACGATCTTTGTTTTTATTCACTTTGTGTTAATGTCAGATTCGTTCTGCTTAGTACGTAGTGTTTGTGTTTGCATAAATTCATGACTGACGGAAATATATTTATTTGATGTTTGGTGGAATTTCATAATTTTGTTCTTTTAGTTTATTACTTACGTTAATTTTGGGGTTTTTTTTTTGAAATTTTTTAGCCATTGATTATGTATGCCGTGTGTTCTTTTGTCAAAATGGTTTTTTTTTTCGGTCTATTCTTTTGGTGCACAAAGTCTTTATGTTCTTTCTTCGATTTTCTTGTTTGGAGGGATGATGTACAATGCTAAGATATTGTGATAAAGGATTCTGTGAGATTCATATGATTTGTTGTTGTGTCGATTCATCTTATGGTTCTGCGTTCTGGAGCTTGACAATTTTTCGTCGAACATAAGATAAATAATTCATGGTGATGGAAAAAGAAGCAACTTTGTGAGCATGAGAAAAACCAGTGTCAATAAAGAGGGGGTCCATCTTTTCAGAGGGATTATTTTTTAAGGATCTACAAATTATACTAAAAAGTCAAAAGTCATCTTTACCTCTGGTCGATCATAATTTTTGTCATTAAGATCCCGATGCCCTAACTTTTGACATACCGTTTTGCTCTAGTCGCTGTTCTCCTGCCACTGCTTCCTTGCCACCCGCGCCGTGCTGCTGACTCCGTCTGCCGCTGGTTCTCTCTCTCTCTCTCTCTCTCTCTCTCTCCCCCCCTCTATCTCTCTCTGTTTCCTAGCTGAGCTGCTTGCCTGCAGGAGACCTAATCATTAACAAGGGGAGCCGCGAGGACCCCCTCTCCGTGAGGAGGAAGGCCAAAGACCCTCCTGGTCGTGAGTGTCAAGAGCTCTTGGCACCTCGCCATTTTGCTATTTAAGACAGATTGTTAGGAAATTAGGATTACGAGATGAGAGAGGATTATTAGGATAAATTGTTATACCTCATGTTTTTTTTATGATCATTAATATTGTCAGGGCAGATTACTAGGAACTTATGAGTTATGATCATAATATTTTTTTTAGGAGACATAATGTTATTATTAATGTTTGATGATATGTTGGTTGTTAATTTTTTATCAATGTTTCATTTGAACTAAATGCAATTGATTCATCTGTGTTAGAGACTTACAGTTAGGTAAAGCTCGAGTTTACATAATAAGTAAGTGCAAATATAATAATATTTAGTAGCAAAACCTGTTAGGCTTGCTTCGATTACATATTTTCGTGAACTCTCCATGTTAAATCCATTTTACCTGTTTGACAGCATTGGTCAACAAAACAAAACTGTGAGTCCCATGGTTTTCAATTTGTTTCGATCTAACATCTTGATTTGAACCTTTAATTGCACAAGTTGCTTTGAGGTTGCACTAGAATTCTTGTGACAAAATCTTGTTCTTAATTTTAGTAGGTGTGTTTGTATAAAATCCTGGAGCAATTTAAGTAAGCTATATTATTTCATATGTTCGCATCTAACATGTATTAGAATTCCTATTGCGCCATCTCTGTTATTGTTATCATCTATTGTGTTTGCATTTTATGAGTCCTAAGCATATAGACCTCATAGTATGTATTGTGTTATTTCAGAAATCCAAATAAATTGTAAATATCATCATTTTAACAGTGCAAACATTCTTTCTGGTGATAGATCATTTGACGGTCTCTGAGACTTGATACTCCTTATAAGTGGGCAATGGCCTCATTGACTTGGTTGCCACTAAGTGTGAGAAGCAATACAATTCACAGAAGCCAGTTTTGTCATCTGAAGCTATCAAAATTTCCAACAAAACAACAGAGGCCGAGTTTTAATCAAAGTCAGGTCAAACATCTGCGCCTGCGGTGCAACAAGTTGTTTCCTTGGGAAGATTCTTCGCAAATGGTAACTACAGAAAGTGGTGATGAGATCATTAAGGGAAGCAACATTGTTGAAGCTATCAGTGCAGAAGACTTGGAAGATATTCCGGTTCTTCAAAATGAAGGACACACTGTTGACATGAAAAGTCAACAACCAAGTTTGCTGGAACAGCCTCTTAAATGGCCAATGTGGCTCCTGGGACCTTCAATTCTCTTGGTTACAGGGATGGTGCCCACTTTGTGGCTACCTTTGCCCTCTGTGTTTTCAGGTCCCAATGTAGCTGGCCTTCTTTCCTTAGTAGGACTTGATTGCATTTTCAACATGGGAGCAACATTGTTTCTCCTGATGGCTGACTTTTGTGGCCGCCCAAAGAGTTCTTTGGTACTCAAAAGCCAAGCTCCTCTTACTTACAGGATCTGGAACTTGGTCGCTAGTTTTCTAGGATTTATTGTTCCATTGGCACTATTTTTTGCTTCCCACAAAGGCTCTCTTCGGCCATCTTTATCTTTCATCTCATTTGCTGTGTTGCTTGGACCATACCTTTTGCTTCTTTCTGTACAAACATTGACTGAGATGCTGACATGGTATTGGACATCGCCTGTATGGTTGGTGACTCCTGTGGTTTACGAAGGTTACAGGGTATTGCAGCTGATGAGAGGTCTCCAGTTGGCTGGTGAGATTAATGCACCTGTATGGATGGTTGAAAGTATTCGTGGATTGGTATCATGGTGGGTGTTGATTCTTGGTATTCAGCTGATGAGGATAGCTTGGTTTGCGGGAGTTGCTACCCAGAAACAATCTTAAGATGTGGTATAGTTATTAGTTTATCAGGACTGATTCAACAAATGAGACAGGAAAATGCAGCAAACATCCACTTTTACTTCTTTAAATGTAGCACAAGATAAATATCAGTCCAGACTGCTGTATATATTACACCAAAGCGGGTTAGCAATGTTCAAGGGTTGATTTTTACATTTGATGAAATCTCAATGTAAATGTAATGTGATATTTATTATTGCTTTAGGACATGGCACATAATTTTTATCTATTATGGCGCAAGTTACTTCCAACATTTACATAGAATGGCCTCAAGGCCCTCAAATGTTTTGTAATGTTTGCTTATGGAGTACACTATTTGCTTTACATGCCTGGTGTATTTTTTTAAAATTTTAACCATGTTTCTGTTATTAGGGGAAAGTAGTTATGATTGGGCATGTATTCCACTATTTTGTTGGTTGCCTGTGTTAAAAATGTTTGTACATCCTGCAGGCTTAGATGCAAGATAATTGGTCCCACTATTTTTTGGACCCTAATTTTTAGGGTCTTTTTTGTTGCAAACTATTGAAGTTTGATTTTTCAAAGTTGATTTTTCAGACTTGTCAATTTTAAAGATGGTGGTTTTCTTACCCCTAAAAAAGTTACTCTATAAATTTTGGATAATTTTTTAAAGTACATAAAGATTATCCTAACATTATTCAAATATAATATGTGCAATCTACGAGGTTGCGTTTTATCCGAATGGAGACCTTAGTTTAATATAATATTTTAAAATAAAGATTATTATAAATATAAAATGTGTCGTATTAACAGTCTAAAAAATAGATTAAATAAATTTTCATTTTAAAATTTAACAGAATCTAATTATGCCAAAATAATTTATCAGAATCCAATATGGTAATATAATTTATATTTTCAACCACATAACAATATTAAAATTTCAATTTGTCACGTAGGGTATTTCCTGATTTTTTTCACATATGATTCTACTTTGCATATATGAACTTTTATCATTTTTCATTTCTTTTATTTTCTTGTTGCGGTCTATGCCTCTCATTCTCAAGAAGGGGTTATGGGCTATAGATTAAATCTCGCATAAATAAAACATAAAAAGAATTATGAGTTTATATCTAAGCATATTTTTTTCATTTATCAAGATATATTTAAAATTTGTGCCAAAGGGCACGCAAGATAAAAATTTATGCCAAAAGGGCATGACGGAACAAAAAACAAATTCGAGATTCAAAACAAAGTTTTCACTTATATTTTCCATATGAAATAATATAAAATTGGTCCAGGTTGAAACCCCCTCCAATTTCCTTTTTGTTAGAGGGTGCATTTTAACTTTTCCAAGAGGTCCTAAATATTTATGCATCTTTTTTCTATATTAAATGTCAATAAAAATATACATGCACATTTAACAAAATGTGTTCATGTCAGGTCGGGACAATTCTTGAACTCATGGATCAGGCATGAATTAAAAATTTTCAATTTGTGTTGATCCGATTATATTCGAAACTTTGTTTTATTTTTTATTTAAATTAAACTATTTCTTATTTAATTTAAAGGACTTATATGATTACAAAAATTTTAGAAATATATGAAAATAAATCCTTTAAAATATAGGGAAAATAGTAAACAATAAAGGTTATTTTTATGATTTAAATAAACTTTTAATATATATTCTATATTAGAATAATTAAAATAAAGAAGAAAAAATTAAAAAAAATGAAAAAAGAGTGGTCGAGTTACTCTACCCGAACGGGTCTGATCCAAGGAGCCATCAATCCAATCCGATTAAAATTGGTCATCAAATTCAAAATTATCCGACCCCGACTCACGAACACTCTTAAACAATTTAGGTACGAGTTATAACCATAATTTGATGACAAAATAAATTATACTGTTTGTTTTTTAATCGATTAACTTGAGTATGATGTCGCTTTGGGTCGTGTTGGGCCGACGTGGCCTCTGTTGTGCTCAACTCTACATGATTTTAGCATGACCTACGTATAGGGCACCTTTTTTTTTAATTGTAGCTACTTATTTAAATTTCGATATATATCATAGTAATTATATACATAATATGTTTAGATCTATAATATTACATTATTTTGTAATTAAATACATAAGATATAGTAATTAATAATTACTAAATTTTAAAAAAAGTAGATGATATTAGGTCAGTCGAACATTTCGATTGCAATCTGACATGATTTCACAAAGTTGTGCCGAGTTGGATCGGCCAACGGAATTTTCATGTGTCATTAAATAAATGATGGTAGATGAATAAGGGGATAATTTTTTTTCTTATTTAATAGCTGAAAAAAGTTGATAAGTCTTTATTTTACCTATTTATAAGTAAAAAAAATAAGTTGAAAGACTCAACTTATATTTAAAAAAATTAATCAATTAATCAATAAAATAGACCATCCTACTCTTAAAGTATACAAAACTTTTTTCATTTGAATAAAATAATAATTTATATTTTTTTATTATCAAACATATAACTACTTATTTTTTAAAAATCGGGTTCTAAGATTGCGAGGTGATTGATATATAAATTAATTAATAAATACGATGAATTTTAACCTAATGAACTGTATAATATTTATTATCTTGTATAAAATCGTAAGTGTCAAGTATTAGGTTGCATTTAACCCAAGCAAAAAAAAAAAGTGTGTTGGAGAGGGCATAAGGCAGATAGCAACTGTGGTCAGCAGGCCTCGCGTATAAAACTAAAACCCTTTTGACGCACAAGTCTCAAATCGCTTGTCATTTCTAGGGTTCCTTTGCTCTCGAGTCCCACCGCGGCTTCATCGTTCGCTCGCTCGCTCGCCAGCCGTCGCCGGCCGCGGAAGCCTTAGGGGCGGATTCGCAGTCATGGACGCCCAGAGAGCTCTCCTCGACGAACTCATGGGTGCAGGTGGATGAGCGCCCAGCGACCTCGCTTTCGCTTCTTCGAGTTGTTCGATTGGTTTCGTAGTTTTTTTTTTTATTTAAATTTTGGCTTTTTTTTTGCTTTGTTAGCTCGAAATCTCACGGAGGAGGAGAAGAAAGGCTTCAGGGAGATCCGGTGGGACGATAAGGAGGTCTGCGGTGCGTACATGGTCCGATTCTGCCCGCATGATCTGTTCGTGAATACGAAAAGCGATCTCGGTGCGTCGTCGATCTCTTGTCTTGGTCGTTAGGTCTTGTTTGATTTGTTCGGGGAGTTTTATGGTGCTTGATTTGTTTTCCAGGTGTTTGCCCCAAGATCCATGATCCAAAGCTGAAAGAGAGGTAAGCTAATGATTACTGCAAGTTTTAATTCTTATTTGGGATATGTTGGTGCTTCATTTTTTTCTGTTTGATACTCTACCACGAGTTGGGACTTTAGCTGAGTAGAGGACCATCCTGATGTCCCACTTCTGATGGATGTCGTCTGGAGTTCCTATTTACGCTGGTGGAAAGATGTTGTCTTTTCTCATATTTAAGAACAGCTTGTTAAAACTACGCATTGTTTGGTCCTTTCACCTCGATTTTGTGGATAAGGGAGTTGAGAGTCCTCCTTAGATTGGCATCCACGTTATTTGCTGATCCATATTATATGATGAATTGTTGTGTCTTATATAAGGCGACTTTTATACTTTTTGTGTAGTTGTTCCCGTTGCTTCTAATTTGGTTTTCTTTGTTGTTATCCTTGTTATTTACATGTAAATGTTACTTCCTAAAAGTATTAAAAACGAAGACAGCTTGTTAAACAACAATACCATAAAGGTCCGGTACTTCTTTTATGATGTTATAGTGTTTTTTTTATCTTCTTTGAGGGAGAAAATGACTCCGAGGTTGAGAAGATTGTATACTATCCTATGTGTAACTTTCCACTAGTTGTTTAGAATTTCTAATAATGTTAAAAGAGAAGAAAAAAAAACTCCGTCTATGTTTTATAGCCGGTCCCAAGCCCGGATAAAGGAGGAGGATTGTGTTAGGCCCCGAAACCTGTCGAATCTCATGAACATGGATCAACGAATATGGCGTCGTATGATCCATGTAGCCGACCTCACCTAATGGGATAAGGCTTTGTTGTTGTTTGTTAAAAGAGAAGAAAAACGAAATTTGGAATTATGTTCATTGACTTCAGCCTCATGTTATATGATAAGAGTGCACTGCAGAATGCTTTTGTCGAGGTAATGCCTTGTTTGTTGCTGAAAGGTGAATAAGTTGTTTATGTCCCACTTTAATCGCACATTAGATAGGTTTAAATTACTTCTTTACCTCTTTTAATTTGATCTGGGCTTTTGAGCCGTTGTAACTGGTGCAACATTTGGTTGGCAATGGAAAATGCACATCTTTTGATGTGAACCACAAAGAAAATTTGCATCCGACCTTTGGTTCACTTGAACACATAATCTTGCATGTTTACTTATATCAACCCAGCAACCAAGGGCTATCAGTTTTTATATTGGTGGATGTGAATGCCAATAATGCATAGAAACAAGAAAGGCCAGATTGCTTATTTGTTTTGGATGTCACAGGTGCTGAATACTTCATGCATCGGGGCACTAGTGCATGTAAAATGTAAATCGAACAGGAACATGAGCTTTGTTGTGCAATTGTTGAACTTACAGTTTCGTTAGATCTTCAACTTAAGATTAAAACCCTCAAATCTGAATTTGAAATTGTGTAGTCTATGTGTAATCTAATTTCTTTATTTGGATTCTGACTAGATATTTTCTCCTTTATTGCAGTTTTGAGAAGTCTACTAGGCATGATTCATATGTCCCTAGGTTTGAGGCGGAGCTTGCACAATTTTGTGAGAAGCTGGTATGCCTTTTCTCTGCATGAGCTTTGTTGCTTCTAGTTATTGAATTTTTCATATTTTAAACGGCAGAAATTTTGTATTATAGGTGATGGATTTAGACAGAAAAGTCAAGAGGGGACGTGAGAGGCTAGAACAAGAGGTTGATGTACCACCACCACCACCTCCTGTGATCCCTGTCGAAAAGCCGGAGCAGCTTGCCATGTTGGAAGAGAAAATTAAAAAGTTGTTGGAACAAATAGAAACACTTGGTGAAGCTGGTAAAGTGGATGAAGCTGAAGCTCTCATGCGAAAGGTGACATGCAAAATCAATCTTCCCTTTTGTCTTTGATTCACACACTTCAGAATGGCACCGACTCGTTTTCTTATAGGTGGATGCACTTAACATTGAGAAGACCTCCTTGAACCAACAACCAACAAATGACAAAGTTATGATGCTTCCACAAGAGAAAAAGATGGCGTTATGTGAGATTTGTGGTTCATTTCTAGTGGCAAATGATGCTGCTGAAAGGACACAATCTCATATAACTGGGAAACAACATATTGGTTATGGAATGGTTCGTGACTTTCTTGTCGAATACAAGGTAAATTATTCCTTAAAGATACAAAGTTTCCGTTAAATTTTTATGTCTGTGTGTATGTTTGAAGTCTTATTGCACGTTCTGTAGGCTGCAAAAGAAAAGGCTAGAGAAGATGAACGATTGGCTAGGCTTAAGGAAGCAGAAGAGCGTAAGCAACAAAGAGAGAAAGAACGTGAACGTGATCGGTATCCTGATCGGGGCTCTGAAAGAGAAAGGTCGCATGAACGGAGTGGAAGAGACAGCAGAGATGGAGGAAGAATGTCAAATCGGAGGCATGAGTATTACAGGAGCGAGAGGGAGTCAGATAGAGAAAGGCATCGAGGTAGGCCCAATGGAAGAAGCAGATCTCGTTCCCCGACCAGGCATGGTTATAAAAGATAGTCAGGAGTTTCAGTTTGAAAGTACTAGCTGATAATGTTGATATCTAAGGAGTTCTGAGGTTTTCAAGAGGTAGACTATTTTGGCCTCTTTTTCATATAAATGCACTTGATGTGCTCAACGTAAGAATGCCACTATTGTTAAGACTTTGCTGCTCTCCCAACAGTTATGTTGAAAACCTTCGGTCTTTTTCTTAAAGGAAAACATTGAGGTAGGTATATCTTGTCCCTCCTTTCATATGAAGTTAATTTGAGTTGGCTATGATTCTTTTTTGTGTACATCTGTGAAACTAGCTCAAAGTCAGTATATTTCGCTTTAGATTCTTGGTCATTATAAGATGACAGATAAAAAATGATGAGCTGAATGGTGTCGCTACCAGGGATGTGTTTGATATTCAGCTTACATAAGGTAACATATCAGGTTTATCTTTATTTAATCTACACTAAAAAATTCTTTTCTTGAGCTAGACATCTTGCATACGTTTTGTTATAGGTGATTACATATCCATGATTTCATCATCTTTTGTTCTGAAGTCACATTCATGTTCACAAAGTCATGTACACTTGAATCTTGGCAATCCAGTCATCTTTACATAAACAATGTTTTTGAGGTTGAACAAAATGCACAATCCATATGCTTTATGCTGATCCATACGCTGCTTTTATTAAACTTTGGAAAACAATCTCAACGAAGATTTATCATAAAAATTGCGATTATCAGCTATAAACAGTTGTCTGTAGATGTGAAATTAATGTTCTTTTGGTACAATTTGCAGAATCGAAGCGATCATAATTTAGGAGGTAACAAGTAGGAAATATAAGATGACATTGATTTTACCTATTTGAATTTTTTGTTGAAAATCCACATGCATGTTGAATTGGTCATCTTTCCTATATCTGTATGCGGTGCTGTGTTCATATTATTTGCCTATATGGGTTTAGGCAGTCATACTGTCCGACTTTCAGAGCATTGTCGTGGCAGTGAGGCAGAAATTGCTTTATTTTTATCATAATTTTTTATCGTAATAAAAGGTTGTGTGCCCCTTTCCCTACAAAAGATGCTGGTTTTTCTTCTTTCCAAATGTGGTAACAAAAATGCTCGTATCTTCAAGTGCTCTGTGGACCACTTGTTTACAAATCAACTGGTCTGGTATTAAAAAAAACGAGAGGAGAAAGAATAAAAAGGACTAAATATCTAGTGGGCTTTGACTCAAAAAAATATCTAGTGGTTTCTGAGTTGTAGTAGTTTTGTTAAGCTTCAGTAGGTTTCATTTGTTTTTTACCATTTGGTTAGCATATCCAGTTGGAACAGGAGTTGCTATATCCTTGCTTGGGCAATCAGCATTGGATGTTGATAAACTGTTAAAGGTCTAACATCTACTTATTCTTCAACCCTCCTAGTGCAAGGCATCCTCCCCACAAAAAAGGATCTACAAGGTGATCTCGAGCTCTATTATTCATACATGTGTGCGTGCCCGCATTCATACATACATGTTGCATCGAGAATATGATTTATAGCAAATTCCTTATGACTGGGCATCTCATACTGCAACTTTGTTGAAAAAGTGCTCAAAACCGATGTAAGACCTGGATGAATATTATTTTAGTGAAAATTGAGCCTACTTTGTTTTTGCTATCCAGTTATCAGTTAATCACAGAAATTAATGTTCTTGTTGAAACCTTTTTTGGACGGTTTTGATATTTGATTAATTAACATATGAGATGTGTAATTAAAATAGTGTGTTCTTTGTTGCTTTGATGTATTTGTTGAAGTAACATTTTGTTGTAAATGACTGATGAAATGTTGAAGTGATTTCAGTTCTCGCACCTTGTAGATAAAAAGTGCCTGATCGTTTGGGTTGTCACAATGGCTTGTGCCGAATTCACAGTATTTCTTTCCCTTACATATTAATCTGTTTGGGGGTGAACTATGAACTTATGGAAAAATATTCCCCCTCGTGGGTTTATATTACTATCAGTTTAACTTTCAAGCATAATTTTGTATATTTTACAAACTAAGTTTCAAAATGAGGATCGTCATTACTTTTTCCTTTTTGGGGGGCATTGACAATTTCATTTTCGGCAAATTGATCACTTCGCACTGATAGCGTCTAATTTGCCAGCTCGATGTGTGATATAATTTTATCATACTTATAAATATAATTATATCTTTGTGAGAACTAATTATTTATTGTTAACGCGGGAAGTCTAATTCTAACTGTAAGATTTTAAATTATTCATGTAAGAAATTGTACTATTCATATGCAAATAATTCATGTGGGTAATTGTAATCGTGAATTTTAACTATAAATTTGAAATATTGTGTCAACAAATAATTGACTTGTGCAAATATTAAATTATGAGTGTGTTTTCGCCTGGTTGGCAAAAGAACTTTCATAAAGTTTAGCTGTGAAGTTGATCTTCAATGTTTGAATTGGATCAAATCATTCTGGGGAACAATTTAGTTCATGAGTTAACTTAAACAATGTTATCAGCTATATGTGTTCTAAAGTTTCAGTCTTAGTTGAATGTACCGTTTGTGTTTGTGAATATGGATACAGAGATAAGATCTATCCGCAGTTTCAGATAGTGCAATCAAACAACTAAAAAAATATAATAATGATCGGAATTTAAGTTTCAATCAAGAATTTTTCAAGTTTTCATAAGAAACGAGAATGATATTTTTTTCGGCCATTTGGCAAATGGAATCAGATGTTCCGTCAAACAGGGTGATAGAACTCGGTGGAATTAGGCCACTGTTTCTTTTTTTTTTCTTTTTTTTATTTGATACCACTAACTTTTCAACTTTTCTATTTTCTTTTTTTTCTTTTCTTATTTTCTTTATATTACAATTTTCTTCTTAAATAAATTATTTATAAAATATAATATATTAGTTATAAAATTTATTAATATAGTATTATTTATTATTTTCTCAAAAAAATAAAATTTCCATTAAATATATTAAAAATTATTTTTAATTTTAAAATAATATTTTTAAACCAAAATTTTTATATAAAATTTTCTAATAATTTTTTTACATTTTTTAACAAATTTATAACCTATATTTATACATATTTTTAATTTAAACACCCGTTAAAATTAATTCATCACATTTATTTTTTATATCCTATCAACTATTTTATTCCTTCACATTAAATTTCACTCTATTCAAATTTCAAACATCCTGTCAACTCAACTATTCAACCGGCGGTAACTTGGTTGCCAAATGGTCCATTTGTATTTTTTTCTTTCATTTTTTTGCTTTTAATTATTATTTGATGTATATATGTATAATCATTTATTTATTAATATATTATTATTCAGCTAGTAAACTAAATTATTTAATTCAATATGATTAATATGTAATATTTATTGCTAATAGGATTTAATGTAAATGTGAAGCGTTTTTCATGTGGAGTGCGTGATAAACAGTTTTACTCATATTTTTCTTTATTTTTTATATATTTCTTTGTTAATAGTTTAAATGATTATAACAAAAATTCAATTCCTTTATTATTTTCAAAATTTTACGAATTTATGTAAATTATTATCCTTCATACTAGATATAATCATTTTTTATAACTTTTTACGTTATTAAATTATTTTTGTTATTATCAATGATCATTATATCGAAAAAACAAAAAAAAATTGTGTAAGGTCGCTTACATGTGTTTCACACGGAATATGCTTCACACTTACATTAACCTCTTGTTAGTATTGTTTATTAAACCATTTTTTTTGCATTAATTAATAATAAGATAAATTAAGATATTATTTTTTTAATATTATAAAAATATTTTTATTTATTTGATTCTTATTTTGTATCCGAACATCCATTAAAATTTATTCATCTACTCAATTTATTTTTAATTTTTCATCATTATAATTTTTATTTAAACGTCAACTCAGTGTTTTTATTTAATCCATCAATTTTCGAGAACTAATAAGAACTTAAATTATATTATCCAAATATAATCACGAGAAATGTGGGCATGGCACATTTTGTGAACATTTTGCCATTGTTAGTAGGGATCCAAATGATCTTGTTGGGCGATTTGTGCATTTTTTCTATTCCATTATTTAACTTATTGACTTTTATAAAATCATATTTTGGTTGCAAATCATCTCTTCTTTTTCCATCTGGCCTCTACATGATTGTCCCAATTGAAATTAAATACATAATCAATTATTATTGTTATCATTCTTGTTATTTGATGGAAAATAATATCTCAATATATTACATTGAATGATTGATACAAATATTGAACGTTTTGATGCTTCACAAAAGAAGAAATGTGATGTCGGTCAACCAAGAGAGTCTTGGTGACCTTGGATTCATTAAGAATATGAATTGACAAGGGATCCAAGGAGATGGAGGAAAGTGTAACCTTTTTTATCTAAAAATATTCACTTATTATCTCATCGACTGCTTTCGATAGGGTTTTAAATGACCAAAGTTGCTCATTTTTTTTCTAGAAACAGTATTTAATTGATTGTCAATAATAAGCCCCTCAATTTTTTCAAAATCATTGATTTCTCAATTTTGGATTTGACGTATATCACGACACGTGAAGTCTATGAATTGAGCAATTTTATAAAGTTAAGTTAAAATATTCCTTTTAGAGCATCTTTGATAGCCGGAACAATCCAATTGGACCAAGGTTGAGTGTCTTTTGAACAAACAACTCGGATAGGATTTAATAGTTTTCTTTTTAATTTTAATAGTCATTCTTAATTGCAATAAATCTTCTGTTATGAATAGCGAGTAGAACAGAACTCTAACGCAATAAATCGATTCTAATACATTAAACTCTAATGCTAAGTATATATATTATTTTGTATTAATTTTTTTATTATCCGATTTGATCATTCGATTTAATCCGACTTCACTTGTTGGCAAATATGAATATATGATTGAATCCAATATGAATCTTACAACATTTTTCGTGGGTCTATACCCTATCTTATTTTAGCTTAGTTATATTAAAAACAAAGTTAAATGACTTATATTTATAAAAGACTTAGTGACTAGTGTATTGAAAATTAAAGTCCAATGAGTAAAAGCATTAGCTTTGCAATGATGTCGTGATGATAATTTCTATGTAATATTTGGATCTTGATCCAATGCATATAGTACTAATCAGATTGTAAATAAATTAAATAAGGTCTAATTACAGATCAGGAGTTTTGAGTGTTCCACGAAACACATTTATTTCTAACTTAATTTTTATTGTCATTCCAAACACAAAAATTGCATGTTAATCTTAAACAAATGCACATTTTGGTGACCAGGAAAATCAATTGGCTTGACTATGAAGATTCCGATCTAATTAGTAAAAGCTCACGAATTCAAATAAAAAAAACATAAAAAACTTAAGACATTTTAATTAACTATTTTTTATATACTATATATGTTATTCTCACTTTCATGGATTTTAGTATCTTCTAACTATTCAATATTATATTATGAATCCAATTCTATATTGTCTTTCATCAAATTAAATTTCATTATCACATATATAATAAAAATTATATTGCATTTTAATATAATATTATATTTCATTTAGATGCGATAGAATTATACTTATGGAGTAGCTGCTTTTGGCCCATAATACTTAAGGCCCCTTATTACTAATATAATGTATTGTTTTATTTATCAATAATGGTAATACTAAACTAATGTTGGTTGTCTCAATTCATAATAAGGTTGGATCCCAAGCGCTCGATAGATATTAGTATTTTCGAGTTCGAGTCTTAAAGCCATCGTGTTAGACTCGGGCCGACAGTAAAAAAATAATGGCAATAGTTAGCTAGACCCATCATACTTAAAGACTCCTTATTATTGATATACCGTATTATTTATCTATCGATAATTGCAGTATTAGTTATTAACATACAATTAATGATATTATATATAAGTTTTAGTTAACAAATTATTCTAATATATCATTTATTATATATTTAAATCAAAATGAATTCATAATAGTTGAATATTAATTTTGTTTCTTTTGCTTTGCCCTTTTTCTATTTAGCTTTGTTTTCAACAATGCGCAAAATCATAGTAGAAATTATTTCTTATCTATGAGTATGAACATTAATTACTTTTTAGTTACTAGGTTCACATAAAAAACTAATATGATTTTGCTTTAGGCCTCTAAAATTGTTGAGACGCCTGCATGAATACCTCTTAATTAATATATTTACTACAAAACACATTCACGCATCGCGCAATTTTAACATACCGCAAAAATATAAGATTTTTTAAAATATAGTGTCTTGATCCTTTTATATCTTTTTGATATATATATATATATGTATGTATGTATGTATGTATGTATGTATAAGTTAAGTGCAATTGTGATTAATATGAATGTGTGTTTCATATTTTTTTATTGAGAAATCCCATGCCTAACTCAGTTATAATATATATATATATATATAACATAAAATTGTTTTTAAACACATTATATGACAAAAGATTGATTACTATTTAGATGATGAATAATAAGACATGATGATGAAAAGATAAAAAACACTTATCCTACATTTTGACACGATGATGAGTAAATAAGATTTATGAAGAAAAATAATACAAAACCTAGGGGCAGTTCGGTTATTTTATTTAAAATTCCCAAAACTCATCGTATTATTTCGTTTGGCTACGATCGTTTACCGATAATTTTAATTGCTCTGGTAATCTTGATTACCACCTCACTAGTAATCTAGATAGCAGGTAGGGGAAGTGTCTTTCTAGATTACCAACTGATAGGAATGTATTTTTTACGAAAATATCCATTCAATTAATTTTTATTTTAAATATTTTATTGATAAATAAATATAACTTTATCTTTTATATTAATTGAAATATTTTACAAATAACTCTTGATTTTGTCTCATCTTTTTTATTTATATTCACTTTTTATTTTTTCTTTGTTTATTTATAATAACATTTTATTAAAATCTAAAATAAATTTTAGGGGTATTTTGGTAATTTTATCACTATCCATTTTGATTATTATTTATATTACCAGTACTTATCAAACCATGTAATATAATATTACCGATAATTTAAATAATAGTAATCTATCTGAGTGGTGATATAAATTATTGATTAATTAAATAGGTAATGCACCAAACAGCCCTTAATGTTACAAGAAGTTATAACCTAAAAAGAAGGTGGTGAAAACTTTTGGGCGTTTTTATTATGTAAGATAAAGAGAAAATATAAATATATCTCGTACAAAAAATAATAACCACTGCAATCATTTGCTACATAAATAACACTGTAACAATAATGTCAATTAAATGGTTCGTAAAAGTATCAATCGGAAAAGATAATTGAAAAAAAAAACTTTTGCCAAGGTTAAACAAATATTAGAATAATAAAACACTGGAATCGTAGAAGGAAATTAGGAGAGACAAATCAATAACAAAATGAGAAAGTTAATTTCTCACTGCATATTTTTTTATGCAGTGATCAGTATAGGAAAGCACTCTCATCAAAAGAAACTTTAGGAGATCAAAGCTTCATTATCTTCTTGATTGTCGTGAAGACTACAAAGAATTAAAAAAAATGTTAAAACGAGAAGTCAATTTGGGATTCATATAAGACTAATTCTAAAAAATATAGAAAACGTTGGAGGGGCCAGGTTACAAGCTGATGTTGGATAGGAGCACTGCAAGAGAGCCCGTGCAGAAGAGGCAATTCACCGAGATGATAGATTTCATGAAGAAGTTTCATAATTTTTATCAGCCTATATATATATATATATATATATATATATATGGATTGATAGGCGTGTAGCGTCCATTTAGTGAAGTATTGTGCAACGCTCTAATCATAGCTAACCATTTAGATTCTCTCTCGAGCATTTTCGAGTGTCATCGATCTAATTTACACACTTCTCTCTTGTGCTCCCTCGCGTGTGTTTCTACTGACAATGACGGGAACAAGGACGTCGAGAGCATCATAAGCGCCGCCAAGTGCTTCGAAGAGGAGGAGGCGAGCATTCCTCACCAGCCGACTCCCTCGACCTCATGTTTCGTCATCCTCCCCACCTCATCTTCTCTGAACTCATCTTCCCCACCTCGTTGGAGAAGAGGAGGTGGGGAGGAGGAGATCAGAGAAGGGGAGGTGGGGAAGATGATGAAGCACGAGGTCGAGGGAGTCGGTCGGTGAGGAAGCCTCGCCCTCCTCCTCCTCTTCGAAGTAGTTGGAAATGCCAACGATGCTCTCCGCGTCCTTGTTCTCGTCATCATTGGCATCAACACATGCGAGGGAGCACAAAAGAGAAGTGTGTAAATCAGATCGATGACACTGCTTGAGAGAGAGAAGCTAAATGGATGGCTTGATTTTAACGTTGCACAATGTTTCATCAAATGGGCTTGCACGCCTATCAATCCCATGTGTGTGTGTATATATATATATATATATATATATATATATAGATGCACACGCTCGCATAGAACACTACATAAATAATATTTATATGTGAAAAGTGAAATATGCATACAATAGATAAAATTCAACTTGCGTAAAAGATAGTAAAGCTTCAAAAAGAACTCTGTTTTTGTCTCTTTTCCTTCCGAACATATTGGACAAGGTGATGGCGGAATAGAGTTGACATCAAGTAGTTCGATTGGTGCTGAGGCCAAAATGGTGGGAGAGCTCTGGTCCATCTTGTTCTTCTTTCTTTGCCCGGCGACTGTATGGATACAACCAGCCGACAACCGACGCTTTCTCGCCTTGGCGAACTCGAGCTCGGATATCTTTACTACCATCTCCCGCTCTTCCTCCTGAAGTTGCTGGATGTAATCAATCATGTCCTTTTATTATTGAGGCCTTGACCATTTGAAACACGAGTCAGATACTCACTCATATCAAATAGGTCAATTAAACCAAAAGTTGTCGAGAGAATCCCATTCTTTCTAGGTAAATCCATCTGCAGAAATCTGGAAGGAATGGATTCTTACAGTGCCACCTCTGGACAATATGTGGTCGAAACAAAACTTAATTCGCCAGAAGTGGGGATATGAGTTTGTGCTTTCCATTTTTTTTCCCTCTGTGGTATCGAATGAAACACTCCATCCAGAGAGAAAAATAGAGACAACAAATAGAGGGCAGGGAAGGAGATTCCAAACTAAATCAAAATGACCAGAAGCAAAATGCTAAGGCAAATATATACTATCAGAAGCAGTATAGCCTAGTTAGGACATCTAAATAACTACTCTATGGATTAGTTGTGTTATTGGAACCAGTCAGACTTCAGCAACAAACCACCTGATAACACTCTCAACAAATAATAGTTGGACCTATTCTATTGCTATTTTATGGAGTATGCAATCTGCACGTCATGTTACAACTAACCATGTACCCAATAACTTTATAAATAACTCTTGTATTGTATCATCAAACTTCACTAAAAAATAATTATAGACAAGAAGATTCATGGTATCAGAGCTCTCCCAGGTTAAAAATGAGCAGCTCGTCTACCTCCACATAAACCACTGTACCAGATCTCTCCATCCTCACATCACCTCTACCCTCCCTCAATCAAGCCAACAATTTTATCTCCATGAAACTTACGCCGACCAACTATTTGCTATGGCGTACACAAATCCAACCATTGATCTGCAGCTTTCAACTCGAGGGATTTTTAGATGGGTCTCTTCCCTGTCCAGCACCTGCAGCAACCTCTTCATTTACTGCATGGAAGCGCCGCGACCAGCTCCTACTTAGCTGGATCATCTCCTCCCTCTCAGAAGAAGTGCTTCCTCTAGTCGTCGGCTTAGACACGTCCCGAGCAGTCTGGCTCGCACTCCATCAAGCCTTTGGAGCCCCAACTGAGACTCGTCTCCTACAACTCCAGATGCAACTGCAAACTCACAAACAAGATGAACAATCTCTCTCTCAGTATCTGTGGCAGGCCAAAATGTTAGTTGATGAACTCACTGTCGTCGGTCACCCTCTCTCTTCCTCAGCGTTTAACGCTATAATTTTTAACAACCTAAACTATGATTACAATCCTATTGTGACTTCTCTCTCCTCACGCAATTCACCTATTTCTTACCCTGAGCTCCAGAGCATATTAACTAGCCATGAAATACGACTGTCTTCCCACAAAGCCTTCCCAGAATTTCCACCCTCTGCCCATTACTCCAGAGCCACACCCCCTTCACCTAACTCTTCTGCAGGACGCTCAAGAAACCATGGATCTCCAAGAGGACGTGGCCGCGGCCGAACACACCAACGCAGAGACCCGTGTCCTGTCTGCGAGAATGTTGGCCACTCACCTTATAACTACCGCTATCATCATCCCGAATCGTTGCAGTCGCAGGCACATTTGGCAGCACCACAACCCAACATGTATTCCCCTGCCTCCTCCTCTGCGTCAGCATCCATATTGGGCAACTACTCAGAATGGATACATTACCCACCACATTACACCTGACATTGCTGCCCTCCAACAGAGTCACTCATACAATGGCGACGACACTGTCCAAGTTGGAAATGGTATGGAATTCCCCATTTGAAAAGTTATATGGTAAACCTCCCAACTTATCATTCCTACGAACTTTTGGGTGTGTTGTCTACCCGTACATCCGGCCATACAATCGTCACAAGTTTGATATCCACACCCTACCTTGTGTCTTTCTTGGATATCCACTACAAACCATGTCATACCGGTGTTATCATCGCCCAATAGGGCGCATCTACTTAGTGTGTCATGTTGTCTTCGATGAGAAGGTGTACCTATTTCAACACTTCCAAATCCCGCCACCACCACTTCCATGCACACCCTCATGTCCATGGATGTCTATCAACCTGCTGGCACCTCAACCTATTGCTTCACCTCAGCCCCCTCATCCCTAGACTCCTCCATCACCTTCTTCCCAGTCCCCTATGAAAATAATGCACCATCACCTTCTCCTGCCCCTACCCGCATACTACGACCTCGAAAGCCAGTCAACTATAGAATTCTTTCGGGATTGAAGGTGCTCCATACATCCATAAATGATTCCTCCACACCAACTTGTTTTTCTTCTGCCAATAAATGTCCCGAGTGGCGTGCTGCCATGTCTGAAGAACTCAGTGCTCTTTTAAGAAACAACACTTGGTCTCTTGTCCCCTACAAATCAGATATGAATATTGTAGGGTGCCGTTGGATTTATCGCACCAAACTACACGCTGATGGCACCCTTGACCGCTTGAAAGCCCGACTAGTTGCAAAAGGATTCCACCAAATTCTAGGCCTTAACTATGCAGAAACTTTTAGTCCCGTAATTAAACCAACTACTATTCGACTAATACTCTCCATTGCAGTCACTTGCCGATGGCCACTCCGCCAACTAGATGTCAGTAATGCCTTTTTGCATGGCGACCTTACTGAAACTGTCTACATGGCACAACCTCCGGGCTTTATCGATAGCCAGCGCAAACAACAATCCACCACCTTCAACAAAAATTTGTTGTATGTGATCTTAGTAGCCTCCATTTTTTCTTAGGAATAGAAGTTCTCCAACAGCCAAATGGACTTTTACTGTCACAACAGCAATATATTCGTAACATCCTTCAAAAAGCTCACATGTTAGATGCCAAACCTGTTAAAAGTCCCCTTGTTGTAGGCTTCCAGTTTCGTGCTACTGTCAAACCATTTTGCAATGATCCCCTGCTCTATCACCAAGTAGTGGGAGCTTTGCAATACCTCACCCTTACACGACCTGATATTACATACGCTGTCAACCAAGCGTCGCAGTTCATGCACTCACCTGATGAAGAACATTGGAAGGCCGTCAAAAGAATCCTCCGCTATCTCAAAGCTACACATGACATTGGTCTCCTTATAACAGCATCTCCAAATGCCTCACTTCATGCCTTTTTTGATGCTAATTGGGCAGACAATCCACTTGATCGCAAGTCTGTGGGCGGCTTCACCATCTTTTTGGGACGAAACTTAATATCATGGGCAGCAAAGAAACAAAGAACTGTGTCACATTCTTCTACTGAAGCAGAATATAAAGCTCTTGCAGATGCGACAACAGAACTAATTTGGCTACGTTCTCTCCTTTCTAAACTCGGCTACGCTATGCCAGAAGCTCCCTTCCTATGGTGCGATAATGTTGGGGCGACGTATCTAACAACAAATCCTATCTTCCATGCCAGAACCAAACACGTTGAAATTAATTTTCACTTTGTCCGTGATGAAGTTGCACACAGACGGCTGCATGTCCGCTTCATTTTCACAAGAGACCAGCTAGCTGATATC
Organism: Pontederia crassipes; assembly: GCA_030549335.1. NCBI lineage: Eukaryota > Viridiplantae > Streptophyta > Magnoliopsida > Commelinales > Pontederiaceae > Pontederia > Pontederia crassipes. The sequence goes on along the minus strand of CM060195.1, from coordinate 55,490,532 downwards.
ATGACCAAGTCCCTTTTAGGCGTGCGTTTTCAATTTCTTCACGACAAACTCCGTCTGCTCAAGAGACCAGGCCGGATTTGAGGGGGCGTATTGGAACCAGTTAGACTTCAGCAACAAACCACCTGATAACACTCTTAACAAATAACAATTGGACCTATTCTATTGCCATCTCATGGAGTATGTGATCTGCACGTCATGTTACAACTAACTTTGTACCCAGTAACTTTATAAATAACTCTTGTATTGTATCATCAAACTTCATTCAAAAACAATTATAGACAAGAAGATTCATGTGTGTGTGTGTGAGAGAGAGTTTTCAAGTTTATGAAATTTGAGAAACATCTAATTTCAGTAGAGGTTATACTCCTCATGCATGTCATCCGTTTCGTCTGTGTGCACTCGGGTTGTCTTGGTAGGAAGCAGTTGGAAGGGGAGCGGAATTGAGTTGGGGAGTCAATTGGTAGCTGGTGGTGAGGGAAGGCTCATCACATGCTTCTCCTCACAGCCGTCTTCATGTTGAACTCATCGCTGTTGAACGGAGTAAATATAATTATATTCAAAAATAAAAAAATAATGGAGTCATTAACATTTGTGAGAGCATCAATAAAACTGTTGGATGTACTCGTGAGAGTGTCGTTGTCAACATTTGTGGCGCTTCTATAAAACTGACATTTATTGCATATTAATTAGGTGCTAAAATGTAGTCATTAATATCTGGATGAGGCTCTTTCATATTCCTAATTAATAGGGGTGTTCACTGGGTCGGGTTGAACAGGTGAACTCAACGATCCGACCCGACCCGACTTTGGGTCGGGTCGGGTTGGTGCGGACCCGACCCCGACCCGACCATGCGGGTACGAGTTGGAAAATTCCAACCCGAGTCGACTCGACCCAACTCGATGACCCGATTTTTTTTAATTTTTTTCTATTTTTATTTAAATCTAGACCTATATTTGCTTTAATTTTTTTAAAAAATAAAATAAAATGTTTTAAATACAGAAATAATATTTTAATAGTTATAAAATTTATTTTGTGCTTTAAAATAAATATTTAATAATATTTTTATATTATAAAAATATAAAATTAGTAAGAAAAAATTTAAAAAAAAATTGAGTGGTCGGATAACTCGACCCGACCCAAACCGGGTCGGGTTGGGTCTGATTTGGACCCCATTGCCCGCTTGACCCGACCCGACCCGATCAGATTTGGGTTTGTTCACCGGTCGGGTCGAACTGTGAACACCCCTACTAATTAATATATGGCTATTAATATAATTATTAGTTCTAACTGAACATCAGTTGTTTAAACAAATTAAAATACAAAAAATAAAATGAGGTCTAAATAATTAAAAAAATCAGAAAAAAAGATAAATGCAGAAAGGAGAATGAATGTATCATAACTACAAAATTGTCATTAAATCTTCATATATATATATATATATATATATATTTATCGCCGTAATTGCGTACCTTTAGACTTTTAAATTTTAGTTGAATTTGCATGCATTTTGATGCATAGTGGTCATCGACCGCGACGTCCACTAGGCATTACTTTTCGCAACATATTTTCTTTTGTTTAATTTTAAGCATAAAAATGGTCAATTACTTATTTTTTCCTTTTCTCTTATTACAAAATATAATTAAATTATAAAAAAATAGGATTAATTTCTTAAAGTTCTCTTGAATTATAATAATTTTATGTATCTATATCTAATATACGAACTTATCTCCTAAATTATATCGTGATTTTTACTTTAATCTCTTTATCATATTAAATTTTTCGTTATTTTAAATCTTTTCAACTTATCAATTAATTAAATTATTTTTTTGATTTAAAATAAATGTCAAATTTTCCTTCATTTCGGGTTTCCTAGAGCAGCATGGTGGGATTCCGAAGGTCCATTCAAACCTTTACATCTGATGAATCCAACTCGTGCATCTTTCATTCGCACTGCACTGTGCCGTCATTTCGGGTTTGTTAAATGTTTTCTGTTTTGTCTTTGATGTCATATAGTTATTAACGGCTGGAAACAAGTTGCAGCTTGGTTCTCTAAGAATGTGGTTTAGAAGTTTATATGAAATACTTGATAACGAGCTCAAATCTTGTGTCATTAGTTGACTTTAAAAAAGCCTATTTGAGAAACATATCCTTTGTGCTGCAATTGAAAAAAAACAAAATTTTGCTACTTTCTGTGATATTCATCCTAATTCTTTTATATTACAGTTGATACCTATGTTCTAGCATGTTAGCTTATAATTTGGTCCATGCCATGTCAAATTACCATATTAGTCCTTGACACCTATCATTTTGTGCCATCTTATGCATGGTTTAATTTTTGGAAATCTAAATAGTTCAAGAAAACTCCGTCTATGTTTTATAGTCGGTCCCAAGCCCGGATAAAGGAGAAAGGTTGTGTTAGGTCCCGACAGCCAGCGTAAAACTCTGTCGAATCTCATAAACATGGATCAACGAGTCGTATGATCCATGTAGCCGACCCCACCTAGTGAGATAAGATTTTGTTGTTGTTGTTGTCAAATTTTTCTTCGTAGAGACCGCTTGATTATTTAATAAATAAAAAAATAAAAAAAACGGAAAAACGGTAATTTCAGAACAAATACGAAAAATCGTTGTGGAGATAAGGAATTAACTAAAGAAATTAATACCATCTCTCTCTCTCTCCTTTCATCTCTCTCTTCCCCCCACCCAGCCCTAGTTACCGAGCGGCGTCGAAAGGAGGCGGGGGCTTCCGGTCACGCACTGGCGCGAGAGCGGCCGAGGGATTCGTGATGGGTTCGAAGGAGTTGCTCGAGATCGACCCCATTGAGCTCAGATTTCCCTGTAACTCTGATCCTTCCTCTGTTACTAGGCGGCTTTTCCCCTATGTTTTTTTTTTCTTGTTTCTATCTTTTTTTGGTAAAATTCCGTTGAACTGATCGATCCTGGCGGTTTGGTTCGTGGATCGTCGAGTTTTGCTACCTCGCTTTTGGCTGAAAATGTTGTTGTGGTTTCGCGTGCAGTCGAGTTAAAGAAGCAGATCTCGTGCTCGCTTCAGCTGTCTAACAAGACCGATGATTACATTGCCTACAAGGTGATCGATCTAGGGATTCTTTGCTGCCGACTTCATTGCTGCATTACGTACAAAGCTTTTGTGTTGTCTTTCTTTTGTTACCTCGGAAACATTTGAATATTTCATGTGCAATTTTTGTTTATCGTCTCTTCATTTTCTGTGTATTGGCGATAGTTCGAATTTAACATGCAATCATTTCAATTCTCTTCTTCCTCCTTTCTCTATTTTGTTGTCGAAGTTGGGATCTTCCATGTGGAAAATGTTAAAAATATGTATATTTTTTTGATTATAGGTCAAGACTACCAGCCCGAAGAAGTACTGTGTAAGGCCGAACGCTGGTATTGTGATGCCCCGATCCACATGCGACGTTGTTGGTAACTTCTCAAGTTTCTGTCCGAATAAGTTGGGTTCTTGGGATGCGAAGACGAGACCTCTATTCTTAAGATGCGATGTTTTTCAGTGACAATGCAGGCACAGAAGGAAACTCCAACAGACATGCAATGCAAGGACAAATTTTTGGTCCAGAGTGTCGTTATCAATGAACCTGTTGCTGCGAAAGACATTACTGCAGAAATGGTACTCTTTCATCTCCAGAATTTGTTCACGGTCATTTCAATATCATGTTAAATTTTTTTTAATACTGGGGAACTTTTATATTGATTTAAATCAATATAGTTTGCTAGAGATTCGGGGAATGCTGTTGATGAGGTGAAATTGAGGGTTCTCTATGTGCCACCACCTCAACCACCTTCACCAGTTCCCGAGGGTTCTGAGGAGGGCTCATCGCCCAGACCTTCTGTGTCAGACAACGGTGCTACCAATGCCTCAGAATTACTTGCCGTAAGTTTATTCATGTAATGATTTATTGTCATCAGTAACTTCAATTGTGCTGTTTTATTGATGATGGATTTGCCAGCTTATTATGATGTATTTGATGTAATAACAGGCTACTAGAGCATATGCAGATGTTTTACAACAAGAGAAACCCTCTGAGGTGAATTGTTCAATCATAAGCATAGTGCCCTTAATTCTTCTAAGCATTCAGAAATATTATCTTTCTTTTCTGTGTTTCTTTTATGAACTGAATTTCTTTATTGGTCTATGGGTATTTCATATAATAAAACCTTTCCTATTGACTAATTAATTATTTGTTCTTCATGTTTTATCTTACCTTTGTAATAATATAGCTTAGTCGCTCAGGTGTCTCATCATATTTGACATGGAAATATGTTTCTAATGGGAATGTTTTATAAATACTTTGCTCTGCATAGTAGTCTAATGATGCACATTTAGGATGCTATGGCCTATCATTTAGTGTTTATTAAACTCTCTTGCAATAGAAGGTATTAGCATACAATATTTTTTTCAGAGTTCAGCTCTGGTTTCCAAGTTGTATGAGGAAAAGAACGCTGCCATTCAGCTCAACAATAAGCTACGCCAAGAGCTGGTGAGTGTTCCCATTGTTAGATCACTAAGCATTGTAACTATTGTTTAATGAACATTAATCCAACGAGTAAATTTTTTTGTGAGTGATCCCGTTGTTAAATTACTAATAATTGTAACTATTTTTTAATGAACAATAATCCAATGAGTAAATTTCACGTATTCACAGAACGGTCATCCAATTTCAATTCGTAACCACATGATCTACCGATTTTCAAAGCGTTTAAGTCATTTGTCATCGCAATAAGTGATTGTCATTTTTTTTGGTTAAAATGCTTACATGGCAAGTCGTGGTGCTCCGATTTCTTCGTTCTACGCTCTCCCCTCAACTACACTCCATGCCATGGCTTCCCCTTCCAAGCTCCTCCACCTCCTCCTTTGTGCCATTGTGAACACTGCCGGCGTCAACCGACGCCATCATCACCCAAAGCTTGCTGACCTTCTTCCCAGTTCCCACCCATATTCACCAGGCATGCCACGTCACCCTCTCCTTGATACAATGTGAGTCCGCTGTCTCCCAACTCCTTGCAGATGCAATCTCCGCCGCATGGCCTCCAAAAGCTAGCGCTCAGTCCATCGCCGAAGCCTTCGCTGCCAATCTCAACCTCTCCAATGCCATCCACAACTGTCTCAACTCTCAAGCTTATCTCCTACTTCGACCATGGCCTCTCCGCCGCCACATGGACCCTCTGTTCCCACTTGCTCAATGACGCCCAAGCCTTCGCCGACTGCTGAGCTCTACCAGCAGGGGCACACAGCAGGTGGTCGATGCCAAGTCCTTCCTCCCCTTCTCTTCTCCAACGCCGGCACCGATGCCGGAGAAGAAAGGGCCGAGTTATTAAATATGTGGATGGATTCTTTTATTCTCTTGTTTTCTTATTGCTTTAAATATGATATGGAGGGATTTTTTATTATTTAAAAATGATGTGAAGGAGAGAGAAAATGTTGATGTGAGCACCATGTAAGCATTTAATCGCTAATCGTCATCATTGATTGTGATGATAAGAAAGTTTCAAAAGTTGAATGACCATGTGGTTACAAATTTAAATTGGATGGTCGTTTTGTGAAAAATCAAAGTTGAATGACTGTAGGTGAAATTTAAATTCTGAAATTTAAATTTATTTGCATTTCTCCTACAAGCAATTGATGGTTTGCTTTCATGGTTTTGGACCTGAATATCTGTGCTCTTTTTCTTTATGCAATGTCTTTTTCTATAACTTATGTTGATGCTATAATTTATTTTCTTCTATTCTGTCATGTAAAATGTAGCTTATTATTTGTGGCCACAATTAGGACAAACATGGTTTCCAATTAAAATTCCCAACAGTTTTACCTCTGTGATGTCAAATAATCACTTTTTGTAGACTAAATCCTAATAGATAGTTGCATTCTAGTTTTTGCTGAAGGGTGAAAATTCTAGATAGCCTATAATTCCCAACAGTTTTATTTAGATGCTGACGGGTAGAAATAGAAAGTTGCATTCTAGTTTTTTTGGATCATCTAGGTAAATCTATGTTAAATTTATAGGATGTTGCAAGACTTCATTCTTAAGTGAAGAAATATAAATAAACTGGATTCAGGTGTTCTGCAATTTGACGTCTTCACTTCATATTTGTTTCTTTTTTTTGTTTTTTTAAAAGAGAAAGGATGATTAATCAGAATGTTAATCATCCAAGAATTCATTATCAATAATGATCTGGCTCGTGCTCAATTCATGGCTGGGGAGTGGGGATCCTTTATCTAGGAACAACATTTACATTTGACCACATAGATCGCAGTTCGATCCTTCCCCAGGAAACCACCTCGTTCATTATTGTCTTTTCATGATTCTCCTTCTAAAAAGCCAGAAAAGATTTTGATTTTTAGAGGCATATTCTGCCAAATGAGACGACAGTCAACGACCAGATTGGTCTCATTAATCTCGGAGGGTGGTTCCCAAAGTAGCTGGTGCCTGTTTAACATTGAAGGTGCCTGTCCCCTCGTTCAATTAAATTCAACAAGCTAAGCATCTTCTTGAAGCTCTGCGCAGAGAGTAGGGAGGAGAAATTGGACGTCTAGCACCTGAACCTCTGTGCCAATAATCATGCCCAAAGGATGAGGACACCCATGGGCGAATAATAATTTGCAAATGATTTTTAATCCGTGGCATCACAGCTGCGTCCTGCCAAAAAGGGGAAACCTTCTGTGCAGTATCTCTGAATTCCCAAGAGTGAGGTACTGTAGTATGTCTCAAAGACATTTGTCAGGAGATCCGCATCACGTTTCAGAAGCCCTTACAGAGAAGGGCCTCACTTGAATTTTGCAGATTCAGTGCCCCCAGACCACCCTATGACTTTGGTTAACAAACCTCTTTCCATGATACAAGATAAATTCCTTCAACCTCAGGGCGTGCCCCTCACCAAAAAAATCCTCTTCTAAGTTCCCATCCTCAGCTCCACCAGTCTTGGGAGCCTAAGAGCACATGTAGTAGATTGATAGTAGTTTGGTTATGGTTTCATAATCAACCAAGCAAGATAACACTGTAAAGTTTGTAGAAATAAATTGAATGGATTGATAACACTGTAAATTTCATAATCAACCTAGTGGGATAAGGCTTTGTTGTTGTTGTTGTTGTTGATAAATTGACAAGGAAACATTTGAGTCTATTATTAATTTTTATAACAACCTCCCAAATTCAACATAGAGGCTAAAAACTAATAAAAGATAGTTGAATAGATTATAAGACTGAAATTTAAACACTTCGGGTTTGGATTGAGGGTTTAGGACTGGCATCGTATAATCGTTGAAAGAAGATATGCCTTGTAGATAGTAGTCAATATTCTCTGTATCAAAACTAGAGCTAAAGGCTGTGATGGTTATGAAGATTGTATGGCATATCCTTTGATTTTATGCTACTCGTCTGCTAGTGCTCTGAACTTTCCTATTCATAAGTATCTGTTGTACTCACATGCAGGAACTCATCAGACGAGAAGCCAGCAAGCAGCAGGGTGGATTCTCTCTCACCTTTGTGGTGATTATAGCTTTACTTGGAATCCTTTTGGGTTACTTGGTTAAGGTATAATTCTTCGACTATGGAACTGGAAAATTATTCCACCAGCTAATTGTGTTAGCCAATTATAGAAAGCCCTAGAACCCTGAAGGTTTTGTGGGTTGTGTTTTTGCCCAGCGGCGGCCACTAGTTCTCAGTTCAAGTAGCTCGATGACTTCGTGTATTTCACGTAATTCCACTGTAGATGAAAATCTTTCTTTTCCGCCCAATTTTTGTGAACATTGCATGTGGCATTCCGGTGTCCAAAGTTGTTAATCACCAATGAGAGCACTGCAACGTGGATTATGTAATGTCTTCTTGGTTACGTAATGGCTCCTCGAAACAGGTGGAGCACTAAAATCATTTCAAATTACTGATGTATGATCTTCTGAGATTAAAGTGGTATTGTCAAGTCTACAATAGATTTTTTTCCCCCTCGAAGGGGCACTAGTCATTCGTTCATTCCTAATGGTAAAATGTTCACAATGCTCCAAGAACAGAAACTGGAGGATTTCCTGAGGTGTTGAGCGCTCCCAAAGAACTTGCCAAAACATTTTTCTAGCAGTGTTAATAATACACCTAGTAGTTTGCTGTGTCTCAAATTCCATGGACAATCAAGCAGCAGATTTCATCTTATTCCTTACCCTTTTGGTTAGCTAATACAATTTGAACAGGAATTGATCCTTGCTGGGACATGTAGGGCTTGTTTGGATTGAAGCTTTTGAGGGGATGTGATGGTATATGGGAGTATAAGTTTTGTTTGAATAATAATTTTATATTAATTAGGAGAGGTGGGGTGGAGTAGTTAAGTCTTCGGATTATCATATTTTTCTTTTTTTTATTTTATCAAATTAATGGAATAAGAAAGATATTAAAAATTTTAGATTAAATTAATCATTCATCTTTCTTTTCTCCTCTTCTCTCTCCTCTCTTCATCTCTCTCTTCTCTTCTCTCTCATCAATCTTTCCTCTCTCATACTAGTAAAAAAATATTATGATGAAATAAATTTTTATCTATATTTGTTTTTAATATATATATTTATCTCTCATTTTTAGCTTTTTAAAATAAATGCATGAATGGAAAATTTATATATAAAAAAATAATAGAAAAATATGTCAAACAAAAAATAAAAGAAAAAATAAATTAAGTAATAAATAAATATATGATAAATATTTGTTAATCATTAATTAATATATATAATTTAAATATATAATGAATGATAAAAATAATTTTTGCACAAATAAAATTTTCATTACCTCACTTCACATCTTATATAATTTATTATTATCCAATAATATGCCAACAAGCCCTTAGCATTGGATGCTGATAAGTTGTCTAACGCCTACTTTTTCTTCATCCTTCCTAGTGCAAGGCATCCGCCACAAAATTTGGAGCTACCTATATACAATTTCTTCTACAAGGTGAACAAATGAAGAAAATATGCCCCGCAGTTTTTAATGGTTTTTATTCTTATTCTTCATCTATGTTTGATCATGCAGAATTGTGTTTGGGTAGAATAAACATGACTTGGTGTTTTAGGTCATGAATTAACTTGGAGAAAACGTGATAAATGACTTGTATTTTTTTAGATTAGAAAAAAATGGGTGGTATTTTGTTCTCTTAGAGGGTTTGTATTTTAGGTCATTGTTTCTTCATATTCAAGTTTTTTTCTTCTTTTGGTTCCTTGGAGTGATGAGGGAGATGATGGAACACTCCTGCTCAGCGTGAAGATTATGATAGTTTCATATCCTAAGTTTTCTTATTATAACGTTTTCATATTTAACCATAAATTTCGAATTTATAAATTTGGGTCATATAATTTGTTCCATTTGTCAACGCTAATCACTTGCTCAACTTTTTCTTTTCATTTTTTAAACTTATTTCTTTAATAATTATAATCCTTTTACCCTTATTTCTGTGACCACGATATTTCCTAATTAAAATATATAAAGCGACGTTTTTATCTTCACTTCAATATTTTTTTGCATGTTTAAACAAATGCAAATATAAAATTGATATGTTTATATTTATAAACAAATAAGTTAATAAAGTTTTGGACAAAACTTGATTGGAGGATGATAGATTGAAGTTCGGATATGAAAATTTTTAAGTATTTAAATTTAGAGCTTGATTTGAAAAAAATGCTTTAATTTAATTGGTCAATTTTTCGGTTCAAAAAAATCATATATTATTTTTTTAATCGACTTTTTAAATCACAAAAATCATCCTAAAACTATTTATGAAAAAGAAAATCCACCTTCTAGCCGTTGGTTTTTTCGAATCCCTATTTTAATGAATAATATTTTTAAAATAATATATAATAAATTACAATCAATATTAACTTATTTAATTTTATAACTAAATATAGGATATAGTGTTAGAACTATTAAATTAGAGTTTTATAATGTGATAGGAATATATTAAACTATATAAAAAAGTATTACACCAGTAATAAAATAATTATTATATTTAAATTAATTATATAAATTAAAAATTAATAAATAAAAGCGGACTCGACGGCTCCTACGATTTTTTCAAGTGAAACTTTAGTTCAAACAAGTCGATTTTGTTCTATTTAAAAATCATCCTAAATCTATTAGATCTCCTAATTTTTTATTTTTTTTGAGTCGAATAGATCGGATTTTTCATACACCCTTAAAATTCAGTAAAAAAAAGTTCAAATATTGAGAAATGTCTTTCCATAAATAAATCAATAATAAACAATTCAATTTTTTGTGATTACAAGAGCAATTTCTTTAAAGCTAAAAACCATTGCTTTAAGACCTGAACTCCAAATCCGACTTATCAAGTCCATTCTCACAGCTGATTCAACTTGGTAAAAAAAAGTAATAATATGATGGAATCGGATTAAAAAAATACGACATGTGAATCGCATTATATATCTTTTTTTATCAAATAGCAAAACTCCACACTTCTACTATTAAACTAGTCAAACAAAAATCATGATTAAAATATTTATCTAGTGATTAATTTACACGTTTAAATTGTCAATCAACGAAATCATTTCTCATTCTTCCCAATAACAATAACAACAAAGTCTTATCCTACTAGGTGGAATCGGCTACATGAATCATACGACGCCATTCCGCTCTTTAAGCAACAAATAATTTTTTATTACTTTTTTCTTGTTCCTTTGTAATTGGGAAAAAAATAAATCCATATCGAAAAACAGATCCAAAATATTGGCCGTCCGATCTATGAATTAAATCGAATTCGTGCTAATTTTTTTTATAACTAGAGTGGGACACTGCAGCGTAACATATTTCACACCCTCGTAAGAAATAATTTCTTATTTAAAAATTAAGAAATATACACATTTCGGTTAAAATTATTTATTAATATGCATTCTTAACGTAGTGGTTTTATTTATAAATTGCGTACCTTTTTAAACTTGAAATAATAAATAAAACTTTTACGTAGTGGTCGTCCACCGCGACGTCCACTATGCACACATCATAGTTTTTTGGTGTCAATTTGAAGCATATAAAAGTGGTAAATTATTCTCTCTCTCTACGTTTCATTTCCACCTTTTTTTTAACAAAATGGCGTTAATTACAAGGAATTAACGCCACCTCTTCCGCACTCTCTCTCCTACTCCTCCTCCTCCTCCTCTCTCTCTCTCGTCTCCTTTCCGGAAGCCTCAGTTGCTGAGCGAGGTCGAATTCGAAGGTGGACTGTCATTCACGTAGTTCCACAACGCGAACGAGGGATTCGAGATGGATTCGAAAGAGTTGCTCGGGATCGACCCCATGGAGCTCAAATTTGCTTGTAAGTGCGATCCTTCCTGTGGATTTTCCCCCATGTTCGCTCGTTTTTTCCCGCAAAAATTCCATTAAATTGATGGATCTGGGCGGTTGGTTGTTGAATTACTGGGCTTTCTCGTGCAAGGCTGACAAATTTTTGTGGTTCCTTTCGATGCAGTCGAGCTAAAGAAACAGATCTCGTGCTCACTTCAGCTGTCTAACAAGACCGACGATTACATTGCCTTCAAGGTGATCGATTTGGGGCTCCTTCCTTTCCAGCTCAGGAGCTATATTACGTACCGAGATTTTGTTATGTTTTTTCTTCTTGCCTTTGTAAAAATTTTGATTTTTCTTGTGGAAAGTATTAAAAGCATTTGTTTTTTTTTTCCTTCTCAATTATAGGTCAAGACAACGAGCCCGAAGAAGTATTGTGTAAGGCCGAACGCTGGTATTGTGGTGCCACGATCCACATGCGATGTTGTTGGTAACTTCTCCAATCTTTGCACGAAGAAGAGGTTGAGTTCTAGGGATGCAAAAATGCGATCTTTATTCTTAAGATACAATGCTTTCAGTGACAATGCAGGCACAGAAGGAATCTCCTCCAGACATGCAATGCAAGGACAAGTTTCTGGTCCAAAGTGTCGTTGTCAATGAAAGCTTTGCTGTGAAGGACATTACTGCAGAAATGGTACTCTTCATATCCTGATTTTGTTAACTATCTATTTGGAGTAGTCATGTTAGCTTTGAAAAAGAACCTATGTCCACTCAAAGGAATCACCGTAAGATGATAATCTCATGGCTATTGAGAACGAATCAAATCAAATGGTTTTATTTCTCAATCTTTCTGACTTGCTCCTATGGAACCAATGTTGAAATACTTGGAAAAGTCAGTCATTCACAACCGCCGGAGAAGGATTCCTTGAAAAGTTAAGGGTTAGTAATTCCTTTTAGAAGTCCAAGGATTCGATCTTCTACATACACCAGTAAGGTAATAAAAAATAAATAACTCATTTTCTTTCTTTTATCACTTGTGAGCCATGCAAGATGAAAATCTCGTTCACAGTTTTGGATGAGAGAAAAAGCGAGGGATCCTCTTTACAATGATGACTCTCTCATCATTATTTTTCTCTGTTACTTAGAACTGGCAACTTTTCAATATTGTTTTTTATTTCTCATTAAACGAATGGCATCTTCTAAAAATCCTAACTATTACTAGCATGATATTGAGGAATCTCATTGCTATTACTCCAACAAGCATGAAACTTATGTAATTGTTCCTCCATCGGTCCAATAGGATGTGTTATTATTGGAATAATTGTTAGATACTTCAAATGATGGATATGCAAGCATGGTAACTTATTTGATATTTTGTATCACCATGAATTTTGGATCTTTTGCTTACATGGTATCATTTGGTACTATGGGGATTCTGTATTGATCTAAATCTTTTATAGTTTGCAAGAGATTCAGGGAATACTGTTGATGAGGTGAAGTTGAGGGTTCTCTATGTGCCACCACCTCAACCGCCTTCGCCAGTTCCTGAGGGTTCTGAGGAGGGCTCATCACCTAGACCTTCTGTGTCAGACAATGGAGGTGTCAGTGCCGCAGAACTGATTGCTGTAAGTTAAATCATGTATCAACCTATAGTCATCAGTAACTTTAGTTTTTCTGTTTTATTGGTGATGGATATGCCAGCTGAATATGATATTTTGATGTAATAACAGGCAACTAGAGCATATGCAGATGGTGTACAACAAGAGAAGTCTTCTGAGGTGAACAAATCAAGCTATAATCATAGAGCTGTTAATTTTTCTAAACCCTCAAAGAAAAAATTATTTTCCTGTTTCTGCACTTCCTTTACAAACTTAGTTATCGGAATATGGAGTTACTTAGAATGGTAGAAGATCGACTTTTCTATTAATTAAATTTGATTTTTTGTTGATATTGTCTCCTACCTTTGCTGTCCATTGGTTAGTTTCACGTGTTTGGCAGTACTTTGTTGACGATAAAAGGCATTTATAAAGAGAATGCATTCAATATGGTACACCTTGTTAGCGTGTGGTTTATGGATACTGAGGATGCTACGGCTTATGACAATGCTTATTTATGCAATACAAGTATTAGCATATATAATTTTTCATTTTTTCTTTGTCAGAGTTCGGCTCTAGTTTCCAGGTTGTCTGAGGAAAAGAATGCAGCCATTCAGCTTAACAGTAAGCTACGGCAGGAACTGGTGAGTTTTCCCATGGTTAAATCGTTATTTTTCTTTATGTTTATTGATCAACATCTATCCCATATAATCTGAAATTTTGATGCCTTCACATTTTATCTGAAATAATTAATAAGTTTTTTCATGGTTTTGAACTGGAACTACCTATGTGATTCCCCTTTATGCAGTTTGTTCTGTCATGTTATGAAATCTTTTTCTTTTTAAAAAATCATCATGCTTCCTCTAAAAAAAAAATAATTATCTTTAGCCCTTTTTTTGTCATGAGAGATCTTCGGTAGCTTATTACTTGTAACCATAACGGGCACCATATGATTTCAAAAAGGTGCAACAGAGTTATCTCTGTAATGTCAAATCACCTTTTGTTGCTTCAAATCCTGATGATCTGTATGTGCTGAAATGAAAACATAAGTAATTGCATTATATTTATTTGGATAATCTAAGTAAGTCTATGTTAGAGTTAATAGGATTTTTATCAACCTACAGGCCCCTCACTGTTCAAGTGAAGAAAAATAAATTAGCTGGACTCAGATGTTCTGCAATTTAATATTATTTTAGGGACAAGGATGCAATTTTATATATTCACTTCATATTTGCTTCTATAACCTAGTTCACAGTTCGATTCATTACTTCCCTCAGTGTTGGTTTTGTATGTAGATTGACAATACTTTCCCTCATTTTTAGAAAGGCAATCTTATTTTCGTAATGCGTCAACCTAGAATCTAGCCAATGAACCTAATTTCAATCCACCCTATATAGGCCTTGAATATGATAATCTGTTATGATTTCTCACACTTACCCATATGCTACATTTCTTGGTAGGTTCACATCTATTATTATTTTTTCAAACATAGTACTTATAAGAATGCACACTTCAAATGAGAAAGGAACTTATCAATGAGATAAGCTAAATCCATGCTGAATGTCTCTTTTTTTTATCCATGAGTGGGATCTTGGGTAGTTGCTTCATGGTCTCAGCTAGGAGGGCCTCTTGTGACTTCTCGTACATATATTTCTGAAACCTCAAAATATAATATTACTTGGATGCCTACCATAACTTGGTAGCATCCTTTCCTCGTTCAAAAATTAAATGTCTAACTCATAGTCTTCCTAATAAGAGTACCCAACTCATAGTTCAGTTTGAAAAACTTTTAAGCTCAATCTTAAATCCAGGATATGCATATTCTTCTTTCATTTTATTTGCTGCTACAATCCAACAATATTGTGTGCGTTGCATCCTACGAATTGAGATCTTACAAAGCTTTTTTTTTCTTGAGGAAATATTTCTCTTCCATGCCATGTAGAAAGAAGGTAGTTGCCTTCTAGATAGAAAACCCATAGTCAAAATTTTCTGATTGGTCACACAAAAGAACGAGCTGGAATGCAGCAATGGTTATATATATTATATAGGTATCCTTTTGGTTTTAAAGTGCTTAGTTGCTGTGCTCACATGCAGGAACTCATGAGACGAGAAGCCAGCAAGCAGCAGGGTGGCTTCTCGCTCACCTTTGTGGTGATCATTGCCTTGATTGGAATTATTTTGGGTTACTTGGTGAAGACATGACTCCTCAACCTTGGAAATCAAAATTATTCCAGGTATCTAATTGTATTAGCCAATTACAGAAGTCAGGTCTAGAAGACTGAAGTTTTTGTGGGTTGTGTTATTGCCTAGGGGCAACTTAAGTGTGTATCATCTCGAGTTCTCGGTTTAAGTAGCTTGATACTTGACGTATTTTACTTACTGATATTGTAGGTGAATTTCCATTTCCATTAATTTTAATTTTATTTTTGGAACGAATCCGTTAAATACAATTTTTGTGATAATTGGAAGTGACAATTTTCTTCCCGACTCACATTAGAAGTGGCATTTCTTGTCCGAAGTTGCATGCCAATATCAAGACACTGCAATGTGTGGATCATGGGACATGTCTGTTTGGGTAAGTGGTAGTACCCCAAACAGGGATGCCAAACCGGACGTCCAGCTATCAAATCAATTCATTCATTTGTCGCAACGAGCAGCAGCATCTGAGAGAGAGCGGCGGCGGCATCGGCAGAGCGGCGGCGATGTGAGCGAGCAACGTGACCCTTTGTGAATGGCAACGAGATCCAGCAGCCAGCGTCGGCAGCGAGCGCCAACCCTTTGTGAATGGCAGCGAGATCCAACAGCCAGCAGCGAACAGATCGGCAGTGTGCGATGTGCGTGAGCAGCTCCTCCAACTGCCATTGGAGCTTCCACAAGGGCGAGTTGCGACTGCTCTTCTAACTGCTCGCCCCGGTGATCGTCGGCGCTCTTTGCTCCCTTCCTCCCCTGCCCTTGCAATCCATCATTTTTTACTCTTGTCGTTTAACTGGTCAACTTGTCCGATTTATTCTTTGAACCATGACTCACCACATCAACCGTCCGATTAAATTCGACGGGTAGGACCCTAAGTAGGGGGCTCCTACCTATTTGTCTAAGTAGGAGTCCCATTAAATCCTTTAAAAAATACTGATGACAAAGAGGAAACCAGCTGCAGAGAAGTGTCAGTAATTGGGAAGTTAGAGGCTTTAATTCAGACACTGAGAAATCTACTATCCCCCTAATAATAATATCTCATGCAAATGGCATCGCGAATAGTTAGAAGAATTTGTTGAAGGGGCAGATGACATCTGCTAAGTTAGAGCTTTTAGGAGGGGAGGGTTGAGAATACAACTTTTCAAATATGGATATGCGTTTGGCACTGAAATAAAAGTAGGATTATCACTTTATTCTCAATTTTTTAGCCAAACAACTTTGAACCCACCTGCAATTATTGTAGGAACAAAGAAAATATGAATCTTCTATATTTTTTATTTTAGCTAGAACTTCGTTGTTCCAGGGGGATTAACAAAAGAGGTTATAAAAACTTATTTCAGAATATTTTTTTCCATCCAAACGGGAGAATATAACAACTCTTGGAATATGTATTCACGAGACATGAACTAAGCCCACCATATTACGTCGAGATGGAGACGCGTGCCAGACCATTTTGTGCTCGGCCCACAGCACAGGCCCGGCAAACTCAGACCCAACCCAACCCAAGATGACACTATTTTTTATTTTTGTAATATCTAATTAATTATAAAATTATAGTTATATAAGTATGTATTACTATAGTTAGTTAATATCAATTACAATATCTTGTACTTTTTCTCTTATATAGCATATAATATTGCAAGTAATGAAACAGTCTATATAACTATAACAATATATAATTATATAATACTAGTTGTAACATCGAGAATTTTACTCCCAAATTATCAAAGACAATTGGGTCATTCAGCTATGTTAGCTCGTTCGCCATCACATCATAATAAAATTATAATTTTCATCTATTACAGCGGAAGCATAAATCTATTAAATAAGATAAAAGAATCTCTTATTAAATGCGAAAAACTTTGTAAAAACGTCAAAAGTAATGTTATAGAATTGTAACACATCTAAATATCAGTACTAATAGATATTTAAAATATTCGAAAGCCATAGTCAAAATCATCTCTTTAAAATCATAATCACAGTACTCATGACTTTTAGACCAATGTGCAATATTTGTCGTCATGAACTAAATCGCCGTTCATCCAAATCATTATGCACCTGCACGAATCTAGTGTGCAGAGATTTCTCTATTAGAGCATGTAAAGATCATGCATGCAATGGTATAATTATATACATGATACTACATGATATATGCATCATCATATTTATATAAAAGAAGTAAATAATATGCATGTCATGTCTTAACATATAATCTAAACATTAACATCATTCTACCATCATGCACATAAGTAATTGAATGGAAGACATGTAAACATATCATCATACTTATAGTATAAAGCATTCGTAACATTTCATCAATTCAATTCATAGGCATCTAAGTGAAGTATACTTACCATAATTATTGTCTCCATAACTTTTTTTAGGTTGCTTCATAACCCTTTGGACTTTCACTTTCGTAAGATATCATTCCATTCGATCGATCATTGGCCCTTTCATTATGGTTATGTCTTTTGATAGTTGGCATTTATGTCATTGCTCTCTCAATAGGCTAACTAAGCCGTAGAAACGACCCCTCTCACCCGAAAGTGACATCAGAATACATATATCGTTGCCGATGTATGTAACAATCATTTTGAACTTTCGTCCGAAGGAGACATTGGAATGCACACACCCCATTGTCGATATATGTAACAATCATTCCGGACAATATCCGATAAAGGGTCATAGAGGGTCGACATGTAACATCATACACAATTGGGTTCAATATGCTTTTCAAATAACATTCATTTACGTCGCTCGATCTTCATGTTTTAACTTAGTTACATGGGGAATCATGCATATACGTGTATCTAAGTTCATATACAATCACTAAACATCAATACATAGTATAAATACTTTAAAATAACTTTAATTATATCATATCTTCTTCTTTTGGTCGGTCACGGTTGTAACAGAATGATCACGCCCATGACCATAACGATGGAACGGTCCTGCATCGCTCTAAGTGTTGGTCATAGCTGCGCCACACCAAGGCACGCCCGAGTCACGGTTGTGCCGCTTTTTATCACGACCGTGACATAGCTTTTTTGCCCACATGCGAGGACAATATGGCTTGGTTATATATTTCCCTTCTAGGTCGTATTTTCGGTCCGTATGTCGTATTGAGCTCGCATAAGAAAATACTGGCAGTCCGTATTTTTGCCCTGTTGTCCGTATTAACATCTTCTAGTCCGTATTGAGCTCGCGTTCTGCACGTTTTTCAATAAAATTTTGGGAAAACACAATATAAAGCATCTTAAAGTTTCTAGACATGATCCATATATCAATAGGCATCAAAAGCACATGAAAAATCATGCAAAAACATCAAATTTCTAGATCTAGAGTTCAAAATCAAGAACATATGAATCCTAATCATGAATCTAATCATAAAACTTGAGCATGATATAGACCTAATCATTAGAAACCTATATTGTACAAATCTAATAAATTGCATGAATAAAAATTCTCAATCACAATTCAATAAGAGAACAAAGAGTTATCTTGCTCTCAATCCACTACAAAAAGAACATTAAAAAAGGAGAGAGAGATTTGGATCTTTTTTACATACCTTTCTCTTATATCTTCCTTCCTCTTCTTCTTCTTTCTCTTCTTGCCCTAGCCACCAGATGACATATTTGACAAAAAAGATCAAGAAAAAAAATTTGAGTCGAAGTCATAGGATTTGGCCGAAGGACCAGTTACCCTTTTATAAAAATCTAGGGTATTACACTAATTATCTCATTTAGATATATATACTAAAGTTACTGATTTTACAATTTTATTAGGAAAACAAGTACGGATTGTTTAACACGAGCAGGGCACAAATTTCCATCTTGGATTATATTCAATTTACCGTATTTTGTAAATCACGTCCATGATTTCAGGAAAAAAAGTTTTTTAGAACAACATTTTTAACATTATAACTTGAGAGAAGTTTCAACATTATAGCAAAGATCACTTCTGGCGATCGCAAAAATGTTTACGAATTGTTATTGAAAAATTTTCGTGGTCTGTTCACTTGAATGTCGAATTTAATCCCGAATTGGAGGAAAAAAAAGAAAACTTCATCATCAAACTCAAAGTTACTACAATATCCAAAGAAATTATCACCGTCTTGAATTAATCTGTTGGGCATCAAAACTAACACGGCACCAAAAAAAATCACAATCGAGAAATACATTCAAAACCTAACGGGGAAAATTACCCCACAGGCCAACACACAAACGACGACGGCATGGTGGAAGCTCCCACGATCTTGAGAGAGTGAATAGTTTGCAAAGTGCCCTTCAAAGTGGCCCCTTGGGATGTTTTGTACTTGTCCCAACAATATTAAGGCATTCGAAGTACCTCAACGAGTCAGGGGAAAGAAGTCACACGTAAGCAACTCAAATCTTGAAGAACATCAATTCATCACCAGTCATAGATTTAGTCTACAATAAGCACATTTGACATAATCTAAATGTATAAAGAAGCAATACATGTGACAAAGGCACACGATCCATGACCATTCATATGTAAGACAAGATTTATGGAGTTTTAAGAATCATGATTCACAGTGCGAGATGAGTAACTATTTCCTGGAGTCGCATCTTTGGATATGTTCAATAGTTTATAAGACCATGGAACAACTTTCCACACTTCTTCAAAACTGTCCATGGAAGATGCAGTAAAGGCAGCAACTTGCACCTGCAGAAATATGATGCTCCTATGCTGATCACAACAACATTGATGGAAACAATGCTACAGAGTTGCCCAAACATCCCACGAAATTCCATTACACATCTGATGATCCAACCAAAATTATAAATATTATGAATTTCCAATTCTGCATTAGCGGATGATAGAGGTCTGAAAACACCTAAAACAATAACAAACGAGCAGGAAGAACTTAAAAAATATCCCGTCATCGGCTATCTTCTCTGATAAATCCATAAAAGAACGGAAGTACGCTTGAACCTGTTGTTCCTTATATAAGAGATCGTAGGAGACAAGTTGCATCTGATGTAAGTCTTAAGAATCGATGCAATAAAGAATGGTAGCCAAAACCTATCTACAAGTCTGTCATCTACAAGATGACTGCACTGTATCTTCCAGCAAATCTGGGAACAGACATTAGCAGTAATTTAAAACAAAAAGTTATATCACCACTTCACCATCCTTGCTTACCCTTAGGAACAACAGTACATATTGACTAGTCATCATAGCTATTTCTACTTAACAATGAGAACTATTCTTAACATTTCGTAAACAAACAAAAGAACTTGCCTTCGCAAAAATAAAACAAAAGAGTTATTCTTATTATCCACAAGTTTTGTTGAAATAAAACAAAATTGGGGGTAGGTGGGTTCGCCTTTATCTAATGTTGATATCTTTAACAAAAAAACCTTCAGTTCTCTACTGTTATATTGTAACATAAGTCTAATTGATATCAAGATGTACAAATTCGAAATAATAATTGCATTTGTGATAAACACCTACACATAGAGAGATGGACAAGTAAATTCCTTGCAAAATTTCCTGCTTCTGGGAAAATAAATCAGAGAAAAGATAGACAAAAAGTGTGTTTATCAACCATAAAATAGAAATATTATTGTTAACTCCGGTTTATATTGTATAATTCCTGAATTTCCAAAAGGATGACCCAATTGCTGTAAAATTCATAATTCTTTTAGTATCAACATCAATAAATGACCCCATTAGTGCTACTCCTATGCTCTAAACTATTTAACCTCTCATTGACAAGTGAACTAAGAGAATAACAGCATAAACACTGCTGTCAGCTGCATTCTGCCCCCAGCAAGACAATTGTTACCAGTGGCACTTTGCATCATTACCACAAGGGTCCTTGGCACTATAACCTCGACCATTGTTGTTATTCTTATCTCCCGCACTAATGCATACATAGAGGATTTCTTTTTGTGAAAGGGATGCTTGCACAGAGCATATGTAATACATGGCCACAAATGTAACAACATATTCAGTTTTGTATTTTCATTATTCAATTAAATTGATTGATCATTTTCATATAATTCAAGAAATTTCAGTAACAAAACATCATAAACTACCTAGCAATCATTCAATTAAATCTTTAACGAGACCCGTTATTGTTTATTTAGTGCATTATTTATTGTCATCAAGAACTCAGAACAGGACAAACAGTATAAAAGAGAAAAGGGCAAGAGAGAAGCAATGAAACCAACAATAAAAGTCGGAAGGTGCATAAGAGCAACTTGTGCAATTGCACATGTGTCAAAGACTCAAAACTCCATATGTACCTTCATGAAAGTAAGAAATGCCCCACAAAGCACATTTATTGAATGCTACTCGTGAACAAGAAAATCATACTCATTGTAATAGTTTTCACTTTTTTTCTCAATTTACACAACATAATCATGAGGCATGAGGCAACAACACACATGGCCCTTCTATCCGGTTTGAGAACTATCATGGCACATGGATCATTATAGGGCATCACTTAAAGGATAAGCATTTGCTGCCTCCAATTAGCATATCAGATTGGTGGTCTCAAGTCATTAAATAGTTGGAGTGCTGAACAATCGTCGTTGTATTAACAGATAGGCCCATAACACACCTGGAGGCAATTCTTCAGATCAAGCTATCCCTTCACAATGAACCAAAAAATAATTCCAACAGCAAGCTCCAATTCATTTAGCACGCCTGAAAAAAAATTAAATAAAATTTGGTACATGCACCATCGAAATTTCCAAAAGAAGTTTATTTGATCCATCTCCGTACCTGGAAAACCCTCGATCCGCCCCCTTTTTCCTTCCTGCAGAAGCAAGGATCGCCCTTTCCCTCTCATTCTCTTTCTTTTCCCTCCTCCTCCTTTCCTCCCTGAGTTGCTCAATCGTCTTCTTCCCCCCATCACTGCTCTTCCCCCTCGAAGCCGAACCCCTGGAACCAGCAGCGGCTTCGTTGTCCTCGTCCCCGGCATGGGTTGATGGCGCCGTGAGATACCACGGGGTCTTCACCCCCTTGCCGGCCAATCCGTACGCGAGCTTGTACTTCTCATCCTCCGGTGTCACTGCCGGTTTCTCCTCCCTCCGACGCTTTTTCGATGCAGCGCGGTCGTCGTCCTCGCTCTTCTTGAACCTGTGGCCCCCACGAACGTTCTTCTCGCCGTCCTCCTGGGAGCCGGCGAGGGAGGAAAAATCGGCGACGCCGTCGAAGAGGCTGAAGTGGCCGGAGTCGGCGGCGGGAGCGGCGACGGCGACGGGGACAGGTGCAGGGACGGTGCAAGAGGCAGGGGAAGCGGAAACGGAGGCGGAGGCGGATGCGGAGGCGTGGGGCGGCAAGCCGCGGGCTTGGCGGAGGCGCTCGAGACGGAACTCGGAGTCGCGGCGGCGGGATTGCTCGCGCTTGAGCTGCTCTTCGCGGTCAGCGGCCTCCTCGTCGCGGCGGACCTTCTCGCGATTGTCGAAGTTGTAGACGTTCCACCGCTTCTGCGGCAATATGTTGAGCCCTCCGTGGCCTCCCATCGCCGATCGGAGCCAGCGATCTCTTCTTTATCTGTTATTCTTCTAGGGCTGATCTATCGATCTACTACTACTTTTTTTAGGGTTCATCGAATCATAGAGACGCGTTTCCGCTCTTACGCCGAGTTATATTCTCGTGGTCAAATTTTACACTTATTTTATTATTTATGATGTTTAAATTAATAATTTATAAAATTGTGATATTTGCTGGAACAAAATTTGATAATAACAAATTTTGATTTATTTAATCTCAAAAAATTAGGATGCAATATTTTTTTCCCTATGATTCAAGTAGCAGTCATTTTACCAAATCAAATAAAATGAAAATTTAAACGGTTTGGGCACCACGCACAATGTGTTTAATTTTTTTAACATTTTTATATTTAAATTAATGAGAACTTGTATTTTTTTCCATCTAAACTTTAAAACTACCACCTACCCCTTCCATTTTCCAAATATTTCACATCGATTTTTTTTTCAAAAGTATGTATTCAGATTTGCTTCCTATTCAATTTATCCATTTAAGTTTTAAAATAAAATATAAAATAAAGCTTGAAGAAAATGAAATGAGAGGTGGATCCCATTTGATTCTTTTTTTTTCAAACTAAATAAATTTAAACAAGGATACGAAAGTTAATGCACAATTAGTTAGGCTGCACTAAGCAGAACTGTCCGGAAAATTGAGAAAACAAATAAATGGACGGTGTTAGGTTTTAGGGGGTTAAGAGAAAATAGGTAATAGTTCAGAAGAGAAATTGAATTAATCCATAACAATTTTCAATTTTACATCACATCCAATATCATAATGATTTCGTTCGTTCTATAATCAACATCGATAAGTATTTATTACCCAAGGTCGGACAATCAACATGTTTATAGTTCAAATTTATAACTATTTAACATCAACTTCCAGTTGAAATGTATGATCACCTTTTGTTACCATGCAATCAAAGGCATCCTGCAGTCCTTTCAATTGTTGAATGAATCATGACAGAAAGTGTAAACCTGAGAAAAATGCATATGCATCCACAACTTCAAGTGACAACAGATCGCACCTTTCATGTATGATCACCTTTTTTTTTTTTTTTTGAGGGTAAAGAGGATAGCAGACCTCTCATATTTTATAAGAAACCATTGCTTCACCAAATATACAACACTTGGGGACTAGCACTCATGAGTAGATGTAATGCGCCCATCAAAACTAAACATTGCATCCTTCATATCTACAGATCCTAGCTTTGTTTACAGCTGCTGATGGAACTTTCTTCCAGGAATCATATTTGTGGAGAGAGCTGCGAGTGGCAACGATTCAACTTTGTTCCCCTCCTTTGATTTGTTCGACATCTTTCTCGTTCCAGATACAGTAGCAAATGATACTTTAATGTTAAAGGCTCACAGTTCTCCATAAAAGACAACTTAATGTTCTTCAAGTATTTGCAACATATTGCAACGGCGTACAATGGTCCGAAAGTCTTCCAAGCTTAACTGTAATGTCAAAGTTTGAATATTGCATCAATGATACTGCCAGAATGCAGGAACACAAAAGTATAAGCTTAGTGCAAAAACGGATCCTATTTGCAGAGACTTTATTTCATCAGATGTAGTATAGTTGTCAAGCACCAAATTAAAGTGTTCCAGATGAAAATAGTATGGCAGAATTCTGATAAGCAAGATCAAAGAAAAACATCACTTAAATTGTCAAATACTTTACAAGTTCCTCACCTCGGCAGCCTCATTCTGGAATTAATGAAACAGACACAATGTTAGGAATTAATACTTCCTTACACAATAGAACATCATCTCCAATCTAATTGCTAATTCTATATTTTTTGGTGTAAGCATAAACAGTTGAAGTTTTTTTTGAAGGAATAAAGAAATGAATTTTATACACTCCTAGACAACAACTAAAAATTTATGAAATTATTTCAGGAAAATATATGAAACTCTTCCGAATGTGAACTAGCAAAAGAACCCTGTACCTTTCCATCTCCATCACAGTCAAATGAATGGATCATGCTGAATATCTCACTATCTGTCCAATTAAAGTCATGAGTAATAGCCATCTTCTCAATGTCACGCACTGTGATGTAGCCTTTACCCACTTCTGCTTAACAAATCACATTCAATGATGCAGAAACTTAAAGGAAAGCATATCAATAGATTATATAATGCCAATTCTACACCATCAGATGTAAGAAAAGAACAGCCGCATGACTATTTACTCTTGCCAATTTTTTTAGCAACTGCTACAACAACAACAACAACAAAGCCTTATCCCATTAGGTGGGATCGGCTAAACCTAATAAAAGGTAAAGTTGCATATACATGTTTTGAGAATTTAAAGGAAAAGGAGCTCGTAAACTGGGTATAGTTAAAGAAAATTTACCATCAAAAGAAAAGAAGTAAGCAATCACTTCATCCTCAGTTAGTTGCACCCGACTTTTGACCTGAACATGAACTAAATAATTCAATAAATAAGGAACATCATAGATGGATTTTAAAAAAAATGAGCTATATTCTTTTTTAAAAAATAATGTATAATTTTTGGATTTAGAAAGATTCATTAATACGATCATGTATAATAAGCTTTGAGCATTCAGCTTATATGTTAATCATAGTATTTGTTAAATGATTTCAAGTGATTACTATCAGTTAGAACATGGAATGAAGAAGTGTGTTTGAAGACAAAACAAAGGATTTTGATATGGAAGGTGTGACCAAGATAACTGAAAATAGGAAGGGGACATTAAGCTCGTCAAATCCATGAGATAGTATGAACGATCAACTTGATTCAGATGTGTAACCAAACATTCAATTATGAGCTCTAGTTTTAAAGAATCTTTAGAAAAAAAATGAATTAGTTAATGATATAAAATAATGTATATATATTTTTTAAAAATAATTGGGTGCAACTATTGAACATTTACAAAGATAAATCCAACTATTGAACATGAACTAAATAATTAAATACATAAGGAACACAATAGATGGATCCGGCGGGTGCATATGCTGGTTGACTAACCACATTATGTTTCTTCCTTGTTTCAGTGGTTTTCTGCATCTTTGCCTTGTCTTTTTTCCCAGAAGAAACAGAATCAACTAGCTTCAAACCAGAATTAGAAGGAAGATCCTTAGATGCTGCAATTGAACCCTCTGTTAGTCCTCCAAGTGAAAGCGCAATTGCCTGTGCATAAATATTTAAATAAATTTCTAATCCTTCAGTTAGATCAATAACTTTACACACACCGGAATGTAGCTCAATAGTTTACACATACCTGCTGCAAAGCTGCATTATCATTATTATTATCATCAAAGCTACAGGGATCTCTGGTTTTCCCTTTGCGATTGTCTTTCGTAACCTTTGATCCCTTTGAAAACATTTTCTTCTTTCCCTAAAGTACCAGCAAGAGAAGATAACAGTCATGGGAAGAAAGCAAGGTCTCAAAGGTGAAGATACAGGTAACATGGATGAGTTTCATATTCAGAGTAAATGCATAAGTCTTTTTTTTATGGTTTGAACCAAGTGATATACATTAAATGACATTTTTCGAAAGCTTAGGCAATATCACTATAAATACCCCCAAGCTAAAGGAAAGTTGAATCTATCATGCAGTCCTCATTGGCATATAAAAAAACTTACAAATGCAAAGTATAATTTCTAACTAGTCCCAAAGATCTTTCACAGTGAAGAAATTGAAAGGTCTGTGAATGGTAAGATTCTGAAAGAGAGCTGGAAAAACTGAATTCTCATAGGTAAATTGTAGGGCAACCCCAAATTGATTTCCTTGATACCAATCAACTACTTTTGTGGATTACCTCCATTCTTCAACATTACCTCAATCTGCATTGCTGCAAATGATCTTACTCACATACCAATCATCTAACCTTATGCTAGAAATTTTATCAAAATGTGGAATATACAGTCACTGATGAACTAACATTATCATTAACTTCTTCTCAAAAAAACATTATCATTAACTAATTCATTTTTTTCTAAAGATTCTTTAAAACTAGAGCTCATACATCCCTCTCTATTCAATTTAACGTTAGGTTACACATCTGAATCAAGCTGATCCGTCATACTGTCTCATGGGTTTGATTAGCACAATGTCCCCTTCCTATTTCTCAGTTATCTCCGTCACACCTTCCATATTGAAATCCTCTGTTTTGTCCTCAAACACACTTCTTAATTCCATATTCTAACTGGTAGTAATTACTTGAAATCATTTAACTATTACTATGATTATCATATAAACTCATATTGAATGCTCAAAGCTTATTATGCATGGTTGTATTAATATTGTGAAGTGGTACTTCTATTGTGAAGTGGGTTTTGATAATTTATTGTGTCTTATACCAATACCAATATTGTTATGAATTGAACAAACTAATGCATATTAATATTGCTACTATGAAGCAACAGCAAGGATATGGCAGGGACAAGTCTAAGAGATGGAGAAGCGAATCATCATAGCTGCCCAGTAATCTCTGTGTATAGGTAGAAGCCTTGTGTCTTTGATCTTTCACAGTTTTCAACTAAATAATACAAATTATTCACTGACATGGCAAGAATGAACCGAAAATTTAAATAATGCACCTTTCTCCCGCTTTCAGAAGACCGTTTCTTGTCGGTTGCCCACTCCTCTTCCTCAGATGAAGAACTTTGGTTGCCACTTTCATCCTCCTCTTCATCGTTCCCCTCGTCAGAGGGCCGGTAGTCGTCATCCTCCTCATCGCCATTTCCTTCCCTGGAACCACCTGATCCCTTCTTACTCTTCTTATTCGTCGCCTTATCACGGGGCCGTTTTGATGAAGAACAAGGAGAAGATCCGACGAAAAGGGAGGAAGAAAGACCGGGTAGGTTGAGGGCTTCGAGCCTCGCTCTGTTCTCCCGTATCCTAGCGAGCCTCTGACGCTCGTACTCCGAGATCGTGTCTCCACCTCCATGGCCGAGACCGTTGCCCGGGGCCGGGGCGTCGTCTGGACTGCTCGACGTGCTCGGAGAGGACTCGCGCGCTCCCTCGTCCGCCATTGCAGCCATGGAAGACCGCTGCGGAGAAGAAATCGAAATAATTCCTGAAACGGGTTCTTCCGCAGTACAGCCCAAATCATACATGGGCCTTGTAAGAACTCATAAGGCTTAGGCCCACCAAAATATGAGTCGTCCCCGTAAGAATCCCTCTCTGTCCCCCTATCTCTCTCTCTCTCCTCTACATTTGAACAAGTGGTGGCGGTGGACAGACGAGTTGCAATTAATAATGTTTCGAGCACATTGAATAATGCACGTGAATTCTTAGTGGTTGAAATGAATTCTCAACGTCCTCCATGTATTTTTCTTAATTCCGGTCTTCCAAGTTTAGAACTATTAACATATATGAATACAAAATCGAACTAAAGGAACAATAAATATATGATCCAATTTTAATGTTCTCTATCTCAGCTTATTTTTTATTTTTTACGCCATCAAATTTTTATTAAATTTTTTAAATAATTTATCTCAGTTGAATGAAAATTTGATAATAAAAAAAATAAAAAATAACATGAGATAGGGAGAACATTTATTTTATCCATACATATATATATCTAATTAAAATAATTATTTAAAAAATTGAGACTACTAGCATTCAACCAATTATTTAAGACACAATTCCGTTAACCTCCATATGTTATCCTCAGCATTTGATACACACGGCATTGTGCATTACATTAACTGTATAATAATATATATATATCTAATATTATAAGTTTATGAGTCATGAAAACAAAAGTCGCATAATGAGGTCATGCATGCTGAATCAGTGGACATTTTTTGCGTTTACTTGATGATATGAATGGAATTTTTTTCCCTATGACATGTTCCTTGATCTTAGTTACCACCCATGCATTCATTATTATATAAAGAAATGGATTCTTGGAATGATTAGCATTTGTTAAATTATTTTAGAATGCAGCCCCATTGACTATTCAGTTATTAGCTCAGAAACTCATTATTATTCAATTTTATTTTATCTCATTTCAATTTACTTGATAAAAAAATAATTTAGAGATTTTCATTGATCTTCCATATTGATTTTAGGAACTTCAATATATAATAATTATATTATAAAAATTAATAGAAAAGGCATTTCAATGTCTTAGAACATCCGTAGTTGTCGTTAAGAATATAAAATTATTATATTATTTCTTTAATGATTTAAACTTTTAAGAAATTAGTCAACGCATAGAATTAGATAAAAAAATATTAGCAACTTTAAGAAAAGTGTTAAAAATGTTACTTTCTTAACAATTTAAATTTTTAGAAAAATGGATGAATAGAACAATTTCAAAAGTTATCATTTTTTTTTCTATATGGACATAAGTCATATATCTTGCTTCTAAACGAGATATGGGAAAATTGTAAGAAGATCGAGAACAAATGGATAAATGGACATCGCTTTAGAATGATTTGACTCAAAATGTGAGGTGGGTCCTATTTTGATCATCAAAGACAAAATAAAATGATAAATACAATACAAAAATTAGAATTTAGCACAAGTTTACTAATCGCAAGTTTATTATTATTGTTATTATTAAATACTATAATAATAATTATTAATGGATGAGGAATCCGGATTTCAGGACCAACTATTTCTGTTTCTGTTTATGAATCTTATATTGGGAAAGGACAACTGGTTTTTCTTAAAAGAAATACTGTGACATTATTGTGACTCCAATAATATTTTTATATTTTATTAAAATATATTTTAAAATATATATATATATATATATATATTTACAACTTCCGAAGTTAAGCTAATAAATTTAAAGCGATAATAATGTTACGCAAATATATCTTTTTATTTTATAAAACTAATAAATATTTTTTGTTGATGAACATGTAATACACATAAAACCTTGCTTTTTTTTCCTAAATAAAATACCTTGATTCATAAAAGCACGAAGTCTCGATCCCATTCAATCCCTCGGATTAGTTTTTTGCGAGTAATTATCAATATTTTCATAATCGGATCGGACTCATCACTGGGTCACGGTTGGACCGGTCCGATCGGGTTCGACTGGATTGAATCAGATTTTATTAAAATAATATTATTTTATAATAATTATAAAAATATAGTATAAGTTATATGATATAGTATATGAATATTATATTAATAACTTATTAAAAAGAATATAACATAGTTTTTATTAATTAACAATTTTATAATGATAATATAAATAGACTAATAATAATTTAATATCTATTATTTAATAATGATAGATATTATATTAATAAATTTTATTTTAAATTATTCTTATTTCCTTTTTTAACACTTTCCTTTTATTTCTTTTATTTTATGTCTTTTGATAAGTTTCCCTTCTAATCTTATTCAATTTTAAATACTTACCTTTTTATTTTAATTCTTATTTAATTGTATACATATGATATTCCCTCCTCTTAACTTCCTTATATTTTTTTTCCTTTTTTTCTCATTTAACCTTCCTATTTTTATCACTTTTTTAAATCTTTTTTCTCAAAATTTACATTGATCCGGATTGAACCAGTTCAACAAGTCCAATTCAACCGATTTTGCCCACAAAACCATTTTTACACCCAACTAGACCGAATCACCGACCGATTCACGATTGAACCGATTAAACCGGTCGGTCCGGTCCGATTTTAATAATATTGGTAATTATTCTTTGATTTCGTCAACAAGAATTAGACGATTTAAAATTTATACAAGTAGATTGGGGTTGTGTCTTGAGTTCGTTCAAAGTCATCACTTTGATCAAAGTTTATTTATACTATTTTTTTCTCACCATCAAATTAGTCGGGTACTACTTGTAACATATTCGACCTAATCAAAATATTATTTATTTTGGTCGTCCATGTGAGATTATTCAATAAGAATTTCTTAGATATTAAGTCGTTACAATCTTCCCCGATAAAGAAATCGTGAAGTCCGTGTTGGCTCATGACTCATGTTTCTCACAATGTTCGAGTGAGCACATAAAATCGACTTTAATATCATTATGTAATGAGATTGGATCACTTTAGGTCATTGGTACAAATTTAAAACACATCTTTATAAATAAAAGAGATATCTATCGTGATCACGTTCGTATTTTACTCATGTCAAACCATTCAATAAAATCATTTTCGTCTTGTCGTTTCACTACTAATCCTGTACACCAGGATATTAATCGAGAAAAATTGTAAAAGTAATCGTACTTTAATTTGATTTATCGTGATTTAAAAACGATTATTAAATTCTCCAAGTGTCAACATCGGAGTTGCGTACCAAGAAGTCGAGTACGCATCTCAAGGCGACGCACGCGAGGTATCATTCCTCGAATATTCCAATTGTTCGTGTCAACTTTGTCTCATGCTCCAATTTATTTGACCTCACTTACGTAGCCCCTCCCTATTATTATTATTATTATTATTATTATTATTATTATTATTATTATTATTATTAGTCACATTGACGACATCAAATAAATATATATTTTTTAAACTTCACTTGTCAATTTGTCATACGATACTAGACGATTCAATCGGATTATTGCGCTATCTAACGTAGCACGATTTAAATTTATATCACCGATAATATAACATTAAATTATTACACCCTCATTAATCATATATATCAAACGAAAAAATATAATCACATAATTCTCATTAGCCCATTTTAATATGAAAATTAATAATGGTCTTGATCACCCTTTTAGATTTTCTTGAATATTTACTTTTTGCTAAAAAGGGGAAGTAAGAACAAAACTCCTACAATGTAATTATATATATATATATATAGATTTAGCAAACTATTCTCGATATTATATGATATTAAAGTTTTTTAAAATTTTAGTCTTCATGTTTTTTAGTTGTGCCTTTATTTTTTTTAAATCATGTTTCCTCGAAGATTTTAATTATTAATTTTCTTAATATCACTTCACCTATAAAAGTGGAAATAACTCGATGTTCTGACAAATTCGAGAAATCTCCAAAGTTACTCAACGATCAATTGCATTTTTGGAGTGTTTTTTTTAATAAATTAAAAAATTATCATTCGAAATATTTATGCATTGCAACTGTTTGATATGTCACAAAATAATGAAGAAGGGATGATCATATTATGACTATCTGAAAAAAAAAAAACAAGGTTTCATTTTCCATGGTGCCCATAGCTCATTCTGTAAAGCAGAGATCGTCTATAATATTTTTAACGAATGATTTAAAAATTAAAATATTAATAAACCTTAAATTCATTGATCTTTCCAACATATATTGTGATTCATCCTGCAAAAAAAAAAAGGAAGGTGGATAAAAAGAAGATAAATATATTCCACAAACAAGAGAAAAACAAATCAAATGTGGTGTAGTTCTTGTTCTTTCCCAACAATCCCAACTCAAGACTTACATTTGCCTCTTTGTTTATATTTTATTAATTGTGCAGCGTTAATATTTTGTTTATTTAGCATTAATAATTTATAGAAAGCAACCCCTCGGAGCAAAGATATTGACTTATGCAGAAAAAAAAAGTCCATTAAAAATTCATAAATTTCCAACCATGCATCAAAAGCATCCAATGTATCAGCATATTATATTAAACAACAATTACCCAAATGCCAATTTTAATTTGGAAAGTTCAAAATGGAAAACACACATATATCATTGTTCTTTAATATTACAACACAAACTTGGATTTTTTTTTAAAAAAAAGTGTGATTAGTAACACAAAATCTCAAGAAAAATTATTTTAAAAACTTACAAATACATTATCTTAACTATAAATCAAAACACCTAAATGTATAATTAAAGATGTGGATCGGAAATGACATAGAGTAATTGAGTGATAATAAAATTTAATTTTTATTCTATCATATACTTTGGTGGGAATAAAAAACACTAAAATGCAACATTTAAGTTATAATTGAAATAATAACGAAGTTGTCGTGCACTCATCACTCCCAAACAATAAAAGAAATTATTTGCATAGACATCTCTAATACCGTGAAGCAATTAGGTGTCATGCATTTGATTCTTTATTGATATATACAAGGAAAGCTATATTTGTATTCCCAATCTCTCCTGCATCTCACTAAGATGCAAAATACCACAAAAAATTTCGAAGATCATATTTTGTTTTTCCATTTTAAAATATAATTTAAATTAAAAGCCAAAATTTCTGAGTTTTTATTTATTTTTCATTGCCCATTATTATGTGTGCAGAAAGTTCAACAAAAGCTTAGGATGGAAACATTTTTGGTTAAAAGGAAATTTTTAAAAAATGTCGAAGAAATAGTTGGGAAAAAATAAATATACAACAACATTAAGAAAAAAGTGTAGTATGAATTCATATTTTGGGCTTGTCCTTAAAAATGAAAATTTAGATCGTTGACGTATTATATAATATATATTAATAATATTTTTTTTTCATCATAAACCATATCATTAATAGACTATTAATCTCTTACTAATTTTAATGTAAAACATAAGGCTGGTGGGTGATTATAAAGTTTTTAGTGCAAAATTGAACCAATCAATTATTATTAGATTCAGGAGGAAAAAAAAGTGTGGCTCTCCGGAAGCTCTAACCTCTCTAAGATCAAGCACTCTCAAATTTCATTTTGATATCAATTTTTTTTCTTTTAAAAAAATTGTACGCCAAAAGAGTCTCAAATTTAATTTGATATTTAAATATTCTTTTAATTTTTAATTTGTCTTTCATAAAAAAACTTTGAAAATAATTGCATCTCACAATCAATCCTGCATGGATGTCACGTGGTCATCTCTAAACCCTCGTGAGGGGGAATATTAAATATGAGGAATCATTTTTTTATAAAATTAAGTTGAGAATTAAGATGGGATAAACATAAAATTAGGAAATGATTTATGTAAAATTACTCAAAAAATTTCACACACAAACCAGGGCTAACTCGGTAATTTCATCACTACAAGATCCAAACTCCTATGCGGGGTGCCGCGTGCACTATAAATCCATCCCGCGCCCTCTCCCGCCCTTAAAAGGGGAACAGAGTTGGTGGGCAGCTTTAGCAGTCTGCAAGGCGCAAGCAACCAAGAAAAGGAAACATGGATAGGTGACAGCAAGGCCAAAATCCAGAGGGGAGGGAGCCTTCTCCACCACCGACGTCAATCTCTCAGGTTAAACAGACAATTTCCGAATTGGGTAATCTGCGTGTCTGCTACAATAGATTTATATTTCCAATTCTGGAATTTCTTTTTTTTTAAGCACAAGTTCTGCTGAATCATGTAAGAAAAAGGTTGAAACTTTTGCTCATTGTCCTTGTGTTTTTCCTCTCAGTTTCTATTCTGCGATTGGATATCTCTGGAAGTGCTTGGGTTTATTGATTTTAGTTGAACTGTTTTTCTTTTTCGTTGTTGTGTTTTTTCATGTTGCATTTTTCTTCTGTTCTCTTCTTGTTTCTGAAAACTCTGAGCTTTATGAATGTTACTCGGATGATCCTTGCAGAATGATTCTCGGAACTCTGTTTTTGAACGTCTCAGACGACGTGAATTTGCTTCAAGTTATTTTTAATGTTTCCTCTTTGGCTGTAGAATTAGATAGAAAGAATTACAGGGAGATGAGAGAATTCTGATGAGAACCTTGTTCCATATGATAAAAAAATGTTGCCTTTTGGAGGAAACGTGCGAATTCAGAATCGTATTGGGTTAAGATAATGCGTGCTGCTGATTTAGCGCTTACGTAACTTGTCTTGCCTTCCGTCAGTGCATATTTTATTTCCTTTGGTTCAGAACAAATGCACACTTCCTACTTTAACAGTTCATACTAATATTCTAAAATGTGTCGTATCTAAAGTTGACGATTCCTGTGTTGCATCATCCAGGAGCAGATTAATCTGCAGAAGAACATGTCCTGTTGACATAAACTTTGGATATCAGAATAATTTCTAAGTTTCTCAGAACAGTTCTACCTTGCACCTGCAGCAACAGCAGGAGAAACCAGCTCATTGCATAAGCCTGTTCAATCAGATTCTTGACTGCAACAAGAGGAAGCGTTTTAGTGCTAACTTTGATGGGTTCCTCCGACGAAGAAATAAGATGTGAAGCAAGGAACGGGAAACCACCCGGCATCCGTCTCCTGGAGAAGGCAAAGGGAAGCCCTTTCGCTTTCAGAACATACCAAGCTTCTGTTCTAGTTCTCACTTTCCTGGCGTATTCTTGCTACCATGCCACCAGGAAGACCACCAGCATCGTCAAGAGCGTTCTCGATCCGCAGACGCCGGCATTGGCGTCTGCCCATTGGTCGAGATCATACTTCCTCGGAACAGCCGGCGTGTCAGATCAAACGCCAGGGGGCCAAGGCGGCTGGGCGCCGTTCAACGGTCCGGGCGGCACCGCCATGCTCGGGCTCATCGACGTGGCCTTCCTGTCCGTCTACTCCCTTGGCATGTACTTGGCTGGCCATCTGGGCGATCGAGTGGACTTGAGGATCCTGTTAACGATCGGAATGGCTGGAACAGGCTTCTTTACGTCTCTTTTTGGTGCCGGATACTGGCTAGGTGTGCACAGCTTCAGCTACTTCCTGGTGATGCAGGTGATGGCCGGCTTGTTCCAGGCGTCAGGTTGGCCGTCGGTGGTGGCCGTGGTCGGCAGCTGGTTTGGAAAGAGCAAAAGGGGGCTCATCATGGGGATATGGAATGCCCATACTTCGATTGGGAACATATCTGGCTCCTTGATGGCTTCCGCTTTGCTGAAATATGGATGGGGATGGTCTTTTGCTGTTCCTGGACTTACCATTGCTTTTGTTGGCGTGGTCGTGTTCCTCTTCCTGCCTGTTAGTCCTGAGACAGTGGGAGTTGAAGAGGGAGAAGGTGGTGGCCACTTGAAGCGCTCTGAAAAGAACAGTCTTGAGGCGCCCCTTCTGGCAGGGCAGTCTGATCATGCCAAGGAAGAAGCAGTGTCATTCATGGAGGCATGGAGGATTCCTGGAGTTGCTCCATTTGCTTTGTGCCTCTTCTTCTCCAAATTGGTGGCTTACACTTTCCTCTACTGGCTTCCATTCTACATCAGCCATACAGGTAGTTCTCACTTCTTAGTATTCTGAATTGTATGTTCTCCACCTTCTGGAACGAGCTTATATCCCAGGGTTGTAGGCACCTTATTTTGGAAGCTAACTGATTCTTTTTGAGTTTTCGACCCTAAATGAAATAGAGCACCATTTAACACAAATTGTTGTGACAATAAGAACCAAGAAATTTGTTGGTATTGGCTGAATGTTGATGTTCAATGCCATGTTTGCATATTTTACCTGTTTGGCACAAAATTCTGGTAATTACTCATCTTCATGCACCTCATTACCCAAGTGATATCCAAAACAAGTATTTTGATGTTGTTTGCTACCCATGTATTACATTTTCTGAAAACAAAATAATGGGCAGTAGACCATCCAGGATATCAGTGTGACCAATTCAAAATAGTCTTAAAAACCATAATTGGCATAATGACACATGATACTAGCAGATAATCTTTCTTATTCTGTTTTTTTTAATCTTTCCTTGATCAATGCATATTGACAAAGTGTTGGCAGTAATGTTCCATAGTAGAATGACAGTGTAAGCATGTTACCACTATCCACCCCAGTTATCTTGTATTCTAACTTCTTATTCGAGGATGTCTATAACCATACAGCTATTGGTGGAGCTTACTTATCTGATTCAATGGCTGGGACACTGTCTACATTGTTTGATGTTGGAGGTGTTGTCGGCGGCATTCTTGCAGGACATATTTCTGACAGAATTGATGCCCGAGCTTTAACAGCTGCTAGCTTTATGTACTGTGCCATCCCAGCTCTCTTTTTCTACCGCATTTTTGGTAGTATCTCTCTGTTTTGGAACATTGTTCTCATGTTCATCACAGGCATGTTTGTCAATGGTCCATATGCGTTGATAACCACTGCAGTTTCAGCTGATTTAGGTACTCATAGTTTGGCAAAGGGAAACTCTAGGGCCTTGGCAACTGTGACTGCTATCATTGACGGAACCGGGTCAGTCGGTGCTGCTGTTGGTCCCTTGCTGACAGGATACATATCAGTTAAGAGCTGGACTGCAGTGTTCACGATGCTAATGATGGCAGCTTTGGTGGCTGGGTTGCTCTTGACAAGGCTTGTGGTGGCTGAAGTTTCTGCAAAGATAGATTCTTCAACAAAAATTGAAGCAAATAGGGTTCAAGGACCTGGGACAGTAGAGGTTATCGTCTGATACTGCTACAGAACTGTTGTACATAGTATTAAAGATAGCGATGAAAAGATCTGTTTTTTGTAAGGATTTTCTCTTGCATTGATTGGCAAGGTAAAGTACATGATTTAATTGCTTGAAGCCTTCCACCCACTGAACTTTGATTGCAATTGGAGATACACCAGTTACATTAAGATTATGCTGGTGCATCGTGTAATGTCTTCATAACTTTGTTCAGTGTATAGAAAAATGGCCATCTATGCGGCCTTGGCATAGATACCGAATTGAATACTTTGTTTGTATTCAGCATTTCATGAATATTATCGAGTACATTGCATGTATATATATAGCATTGAGTTGGTTACATAAACATAGTGGTCTAGCTATAGCTACATGTCCTTGTCCTTCAGATCTTTTCCTGGATGTTGAGCTCGTAGTGGGAAGTTTGTTGTGAAGCTGATCTGTTGGGAGGACGTGTGCCATTAGGCAACAAGGAATATCTGATGTATTGTGTGCATAATGTTATCATAGCCTTCTGTTCTGTTGATGTAGAACTTGAGTTCCTGGCAAACTAGTTTTGTTTCTAGCTGTTTTGAACATACAAGTGTCTACTACTGCAATTCAGTGAAGAGTGTGGTATCTCAAGTTTAGACATTCCGCTATTTATGCAGCCATTTTCCCTCGGAAACTTGTACTTAAAAGACCCCTTATCTGCTACTGGTCATGTGGATGCTTTACTGTTTACATACTGTTGAGCTTGAGCCTCATAACATTTATAACCAATAGGGAATGTTCCGAGAAAAAAAGTTATATTGCAGGATATATTTGCGGCATGGCATGTCCTTTTCCATTAAATGCTATAGATTCCTGAAGGTAACACTATTGCACAGCCCATGCTTAACTTAACCTAACACATCCGCTGCTGATATTGTGGATGTGCTTCTGACAAACTATGAAGCCATTGATTAAGTTTATTTATTTTCGTGATTGATGCATTATTATATTGAATCCTTTGTTCGAGGCTTCGAGCTCTTGACACTATGATGATTGTAGTTCTTGTGCTGGTGATGAGATTGCCCTGCTGTCTGTAGGATCAGAGAAAAAAATAATTTGATTGGAAATCCTTATACGCATATCTGATGAAATCTAGAATTCTTTCTGAAAACTGATGAATTTGCTTCTTAATATCATCTTGTGAAACGTACATGAGCTTCTGCTTCTGCTTATTTTTAACTGAAATCGTATATATAGTTTTAAAGAGTACTTAGATTAGATTGATTTATTTTCCTGTGGTGATAGAGTACCCACAAGAATTGTACAGAATGCATTGGGTGCTTAATTGATCAGGAAACTCACTGTTAGATATAACTGAAAGACTTCTAGCTTTTAGAGCACATCTGCCCCATTTTTTTCTGTGAAACGCTGCTCCATTTTCTAGTGACAAAATTTCTAGCTTCTAGAGCATACTCAAAACTGACATGGTTACTGATGTTCACCTAGGAGAATCTTAAGTCTAATGACAAATTTTTCATTATGTCACAACTTACAGGTTTGTTTTATGTCATCAACTAGAAAGGTGGTTACATGGATCGATCAAGTGTAGTTCTATCTGAAATCCAGCTGGAATGAGCCAAAGGTAGACTTTTTTTGTGTCTTTGATCCATTAAGCCAGAGGAAAGACCATAATCCTCAATTTGAAAGATTTTCGGCCCATGTTAGAGGCCTCAGAGCAACAACATAGACTTCAGGAAAGCAGCTTACAAAAGCAAACAGGCCTAGATATGTTTGCCTGTGTTTGGACATGAACTACTGATGTTGCAGGTTCTCTGTAGATGATTTATGGTCATAAACCTGCTGGACACTGTAATCACCCTGAAAGTATTATTGCTAATCTTATTTTATTAATATCCAGATTCAGAACCCTGAACAGTTGTGCCCTCTTCTCTGGAGAGGACCTGTGCAACAATATTCTGATGCTTCACGAGTGCAAGTGAAGCACATAATGCAAAATCACGATTCTTCACAAATGATCTTTCTAATAACTTTTAGATCAAACAACAACATAGCCTTATCCCACTAAGTAGGATCGACTACATGGATCATACGACGTCATTCCGCTCTATTAGTTAACACAATATATTCGTTGATCCATGTTCATAAGATTCGACATGATTTTATGCTGGCTGTTGGGGCCTAACACAACCCTCCTCCTTTATTCGGGCTTGGGACCGGCTATAACTAATAACTTTTAGATCAAATGACACTAATCTTAAAAATATATATATTAAAGTTATTCCAAAGGGCCAATTAAGCATACTTCGGCAAAGTAGAAAGGACCATAAAAAGGATCGATGCACTATGAGTATTACATGCCTAAACATTAAAGAAGTGAAGAGGGGCAGGCATATGTACATATACCTAATCTGAATTCACTTCAACCATCAGTTTTCTTAATGGACACTGTGATTTTTCCATAATAACAGGAATAAATATCAGTCTCATCGCATATTCGAGCTGCCGAGATTATTTTGCGAGCAAGCGGAGACCATACTTTTTCTTAGCCCCTAAGGTTTCATTCATTCTGCTAAAAAAAAAAAAAAGAAAAAAAAGGTAAACTTCCTTTCTGTTCCACCAGTATATAAATAACTCTGATATGTTTTAACTATTCAAATCGGAATCATTGACTCAAAGTAAAAGACAGTCTTAACATATTCTAATTGCTAACAAATGGAGGGAATTATGCATCATGATTATATAGTGTCCAACTATTGATGAAATCCAACATCATATCATATTTAAGAGAAAAAAAATAAACACAAAATGCAGAGAGAGAAGGCACTAGATTTGTATGGACAACATCATTCATAGTACCATCAACATGTTACAAGGTCAAGCAGATGGAGCCCCAACAGAGGCCTAGCAACAGTGACACACACATCAATGGATTGGCCCTTACTTTGCGATGAGCAAACACCTTTTAGACCATTCGGAGTGTTTGCACCAGAAAGGTCTGATACAGGTGACAGTAGGGTCACTATACTTTAGTATGAGGCCTATCTCCATATCTATTTTATCCATGGATTTTGAGAACCAAAAGAAAGAAAGAAGCCTCATGTTCTTCTCCACGCTTAGCAGCCTGTGGAATGATACATGTCAACCAAAGATGAGAAGGCCGTCACCAATCATTCGACCATCCATTTATCCAACTCTTATCCCCACATCCAACCGCCCATGCCAAGAGGAAAAAAAAGGATGAAAAGAGGTGAAGGAAAGAAGTTATATATGGAGAATGTGTGAGTGGCACACATGTACATGCTCCAAGACTGAAAATGGTTTCGATTCAAGAAGTAGAGCACAAAAAGGCATTGACCACAAGGAAAAAGATGCACGACAACGACGCAAAATCACACAAAGAAGACAAGAAACAAGAACCCACAGCCACCGATAAAGCTCAGAGACATCATGCATGCCTCAACAAAGAGATTAGCCACAAAGTGAATACCGTGAAAGGGACGTCAATATTATGATCATTTGTTGCTGGGGTTGACTCGATTATTGTGATTTGCTCTCTTCCTAAGGGTCACGTAATGTAGATATGCATGCCTTTGTTGCATCCCTTTATCAAGATTTTGTGAAGTCTATTGATGGCAAAATTTCTCCCTTTTGCACAGTAAACTCATCTATGCACAGGAGTGTGAAGGACTTGTCATCTGTGGCCGTGGGGCCTCCTCTCCACTATCAACCTGGACTGCTGCGCGCAAAAGGCGGCACTTGAGAGCTGGTTCAAAAAGGAAGACGCGAAAAGGAAGCGGCGGAAGTAGAGGGATGGATGGCTACGTGAGTGAAGGAGAATGGGGTGGTGGAGTACATGGACGATGAGGAAAAGAACACAAACAAGGTGAAACAAATAATTAAAACAAGGCGATCGAAAGGCCCTGCATGGCCTCATCTTTGACTGAAACATTTTTATTTGTTGCAGGAAAAGATATAATATTTGTGCGTGTGCGTGTGTGAGTGGAAAGGTGGTGAAGCGTTGGTTCTACGCCGGAACTGTGCCATGAGATGAGTAGATATCTGAGGAGGAAGGTAGAAGCATGCATTAAGATTTAAGAGGCGCCTTTACGTGGTTGGCAAAGCATCTTAAAAAGCATAGAAGTGGGGATAATAATTAAGCCATCAATCTTTTGCATGATCTTTTCACAGAACCAGGCAAAGAATTTTTCATGTGCAAATATTGCATGAACCAGAAACACAGCGATCTTGAACCGTCCACGTCAAAAAGACCGTCCAAGCGATCGACGGAATTAATTGCGAGGGATTGCGTGGCCACGAAACTTTCATGGCTAGTTTTCACAGCCGTGCACGATCGACCTCAACCTTTTGGTATTTTGGAGCATTAGCAAGTTGGCATGCAGAAGAGCCATGCATCCATGTGTGGCAGGACCAAGTTTTGTCGAGCTCTTGGTTGGCATCGTAAGCATGCGCATAGGGAGTTGCGCGTAGATAATGGTGTTACTGTTATCACCTTGCCGGCAACTTTTTTTAGCGATGGTGTGCGGCAGTGGATATTGAGCCTTGAGGAACCTTTACTTTGCCCCATGTCATGCATTTAACAGGAGTACATGACAGAAGGACTACGTGAAAAAAAAAGGGCCTCACAGTGAGTGAATCAAGATCTAGAGATGCGTGGTTGATGACTTGATCGACGTATATAAACTTTTCAAAGTCTGTGTTTCTTTCTTCCAGATCGCTGCGATCTTTGGTGGCAGCACTCTAAGTGCAGCCTCATAGTGCTGAACACAAATGCATTGTTTGGTTGCAGAATAATTAGTCTAAGAGGAGATTTACGTAATTCTCGTGAAGTTGAATGGATTATGACAGATTTTTTTTAATCCAACAAAAATGAAGAATACAAAAACGATGGAATACGAAGAAAATATTGGCCCGATAAAATTAAACATCCATCGTGAATCGTGCGACGTTTGTCTCCTCTTAATCCTAATTGACGTTTGTCTCCTCTTAATCCTAATTCAACTAGTGTTTGACGATATTCCGACGATTTAGACTTTATTCCATCTGTTAACTTGAAACGAGATCTGATTGGGTTGAGTTGTGTGCCAATTGTAGTCTTGTGCGAGAAGCGAAAGCCCCATGCAAACGCTGGCTCGGTTGTCTGGGTGACCGCCGTGCATCAACCTTGTGGTTGTACCCCGAATCTCACACTCCCAGGAAGAGGCTTCTCCACTAGAATAAAACTCACCCACATCCTCTCTCTCTCTCTCATTCCTTTTGGCACAGGCAATGGAAAGTAGTGTATCATTAACACTTTTCCAATGGAGACCATCTTTGGGAGGGGCTCCATAAAGGGAAAGCTCAAGCTTTTGTTTCATCAGACACAAGGAATTAGGCCATTGGTGACCCCTTCTCGTCCTCAGGAAGACAGCAAGATACCCGTCGGTCTGCTATCTCGTGGTGATCAGTGATCACAATGTCCCCACTTCGCGGTGTCTCCCCCTATAATATCCACTGATCAACCACCCTTCAGAATCTCCCTTACTTGGATTGAGGGGGTTGAAGGAAAAGATCTGCCAATCACATTTTAGCATCATGATGAATGTAGGAACTGAAATAAGCAACTCATGTGGCCAGTCAACTAGCCATCTCCTGTTTGAATGCAAAGAGTTCAAAATTCACTGGTACATGTACATTTTATTTAGCTAAACTATCAAGATCTTCATCATCCCAAGTCTTTCTCCTCCTTTATAACACCAAAAGAAAAGTTGCTCCAATTGGCACCAAAGTACTAGTATATTTTGATCTCAATGGATACCTCGAATATCTACAATGGAG
Source organism: Pontederia crassipes (assembly GCA_030549335.1). Classification (NCBI taxonomy): domain Eukaryota; kingdom Viridiplantae; phylum Streptophyta; class Magnoliopsida; order Commelinales; family Pontederiaceae; genus Pontederia; species Pontederia crassipes. Next base: position 55,447,902 of record CM060195.1, on the reverse strand, counting down.
GCTCATTAATGATGTGCCCTCCCCATTCTGCAAGGAACAGTTTTAGGTGGGGACTGATGAATCCTATGCTTCTTTTTATCCAATTGCCTGCAGCTCATGTACTGTACCAATATTGTTGATATTTTCTGCTGCTAGGCTGTCCACAGTGCAGTTATTAGCTTGCTTGCATGCACTGTCAAACTTGACTGGGCTACCAGAAAACAGACAGTTTTTACTCTGGGAATAGTGGTGTTCTCGCCCTGAGGTTGTTTTTTTTCTTACTTCATGGATTGATGGCTTCCAGGGAAAAGAATAGTAACCTACTACAATTCTTTAACTCTTCCAGTGCAGAACGCAGGCCGTGGTCCCTATAAAAGTACCTGAGGAGGGCTTCGACCACAAATGGGGACTCAAGGCTGTGGATGCGACATACACAATGCTTGTCCATGTTTGGAAGCATGGAGCTGATAGCGATTGATCAGTTCGCTGCATTAGACAAGTAGTCAGAGTCCTTGAATCTATATCTGGAACATGGCCGTGAAACATTCACTGAATCTGTTGAGGTCTCGGCTGATCAATCCATGACATTCTGATGCTACTGGAGATGCAGAAAACTCACTGTTTCTTACTGTAACAGCAAAGATGAAACTTGCACCGGAGAAGAATGTAGTCACATGGTAACTGTATCAGAGTTTTGTATCCCTCATCAAAAGTCGTCATATTCATTTTAATTCAGAATCGGAATTGCAATCTTATGCATTCGATGTTCTAATAGGTGATGAACAGGTTCATAGCTGATTAAGGAAGCAAGATGTCCAAGTATAAGATAAGGGTAAGGGAGGGCCAACAAGAGGACAGCAGACATAGGACAGAAAAATGAAATATTGTTGCACAGTGTGGAAAAAAGGTCATAGGCCATGTGATGGATCAAGAAGGCAACCATTAAACAAACCTCAGGAACCACGATAACAAGAAATTGTCTGGTGTTGGCATTGCACATTTTACTCAGCAAGGTTATCCGAATCACCACAATAAAAACACGAGCTTTGTGATCCACACCAGCAGGTGGAAGGTCACCTTTCGACATGCGTGGTTCATTTAATGAATTGTAGTTCAAGATTAAGCAACTCATCGTTGGGTATCTCGATGGAACTAAGACTGTTAAATGATCAAATGAAGCCACAAATTCCATCGATCTGAAATGGCAGGTATAAAAAGTAACTCTGGCCACTGAGAGTTAAAGTTCAAAACAATCCCGAAAGACCGAGTGAGAAGGATTTAAGGAGACAAAATGAAGAACTCCTATTACATTAGATCACTTAAGAAGTTAAGATACACGGCTCTCATCATATGCCCCCAAAAAAACTGAATTTGATTAGGCAACCTCTAGAATTTTATACTCACTTAAAAACTGCAGAGAATCACCAACCAAGAATAGTCTCACCATAAACCTCATTAGAGAGGCCAAGGGATAATTTGACAAAATACTAATCAATAAGTAATTAATCTGGAAGAGCTGACAACCGGACAGATATATCTCGCCAAATAGTATGACAGTTGAATGAATATACTTATCAGGTTAGACAAAGAACCAGTATAAGATATCTACAGAAAAATAAGCCCTAAAAGGACAATGATTACAAGAATAATGTAATACATGAAGATAAGGCTATCAACGGAAGAAACAGCTGGGAATTTTAAATGTTAATTTTGGAGATGGTAATTGTGTAAGTGGAGGAAAGCCACTGGAGTTCTTTGTGATAGAAAAGTACCCAATAAAGTTAAAGGAAAATTCTATCGTACTGCTATAAGGCCAGCAGTGTTATATGGTAGTGAATGTTGGGCTATGAAGGGACAACATGAACGTAAAGTGGGGGTAGCCGAAATGAGGATGTTGAGATGGATGTGTGGTCATACAAGATTAGATAAGATTAGGAATGACCATATACGTGAACGAGTCGGAGTGGCTCCTATTAGTGAGAAAATGGTAGAGAATCGTTTGAGATGGTTTGGTCATGTTCAGAGAAGACCATTAGATGCGCCAGTAAGAAGAGTAGATCAAATAATCTGGAGTCCGATTAAAAGAGGGAGAGGGAGGCCAAGGCGGACACTTGGCGAACTAATAGAGCAAGATCTATTGGTGAATAATATACCGAAAGGTTTGGTTACTAATAGAGCGGAATGGCGTCGTATGATCCATGTAGCCGACCCCACCTAGTGGGATAAGGCTTTGTTGTTGTTGTTGTTGTTTGGAGATGGTAATTGAGTAAAAAACAAATCTGACTAACCTTGGCACAGAATAGCTGGTTAGAAAATATTTATTTTAAATAATACAACAAGAAGACTAGAACACAGATAAAGTGGAAGAGTGTGCATGCAGATTCACAACTCACTATCGTGTGAAAAAATGAATCAGATATTCACAACACACACACAAACTATGCTTGAGGACTGCATGCCTATGAATGAAATTGGAATACAACAACAACAACAACAAAGCTTTATCCCACTAGGTGGAGTCGGCTACATGGATCATACAACATATATTCGTTGATCCATGTTCATGAGATTCGACAGGATTTTACGCTGGCTGTCGGGACCTAACACAACCCTCATCCTTTATCCGGGCTTGGGACTGGCTATAAAACATAGGCGGAGTTGGAGTGAAACTGGAATAACAATTTAATAAACTGTCTTCCACAGATATAGATGAAGTGTACTTATGGACAATGGAAATCTTAGGAAGGTGTCAAACAAATAGCAAAATGAGGGTTAAAGAAAATAACTTTTGAGGTATCAGTGCTTCAACATCTGAGCCTGAGGTGTCTGAGGTGGCTGTAAATCATTGCCAGGCAATTTGAAAACCCAAATAGACTCACGGCATTATACAATGAAAACATTACATAAAAAGTTAGGAAACTAAAAGCTCAAAAAAGAATAAAGGCGTTCAAAGGCAAGCTCCAGAATAGCAGGAGGATCTCGCTACGAAGTTGAGAAGATATAGAAACTTGTTAAAAGGGAAAGCCCCTAATTGGAGGAGTCTTCAAATCTCCAAGGTAGAGTACATCATGTTTCAAAGCTTTCTCATATCTAATTTCTTTTGAATATCATCTATATTTATTGATTTGATCCAACAAATATTTATTGGCCTAAATACAAAATTTTCACATTCTAGAACCTTCAAAACATAATAATAGCTGATAATACGATGTACTTCGGAAAAATATTATCTCCAAAAAACTCTAGGAGATTGGAACATTTGTGGTACACCATCATCTTTTTCAAGATCCTAGGGTACAGAAATTTCCTGAAACATCTGCTTCAGGATAACATGTATGTTATGAGCACCAAGATAATAAGTTCAGTGTTCTTGCTGATTTGTCTACAAAGTTGAGTTTCTAACAGCAAAAATGTTTCTTTAGGAAGAGTAAGACAATTGACAAAAACTTAAGGCATTGATCAGTGTATATCTTACACAGGCCAAGCTTTTGTTCATTTTTTTCACATTTAATAGATTCTATAAAACTCGATCAACTTCAGTTTCCACATCTCTCAACTCCTCTAACCGAACATATATTTGTTAAAATGGGTACATATAAATTTGCATATTTGTTACTTCCTTTGATATATCTGCAAGGTCCATTAGGGAGTCATTTTAAGTAAATTATTCAAATATAGCCATCTCACTGAACTTGTGCAGTCTGCATGAATATCTTCTATAAAGAATTCATGATGATAAATCGATATGTTCATGTCAGCAGATAAAGGATCATGATAGATCGTGATACAATGACCAATAAAACAACACAAGCTTGAAGCAATGTCCATATTACAGCATTTGGAAAATAAGATTTGCAATATGAAGCTCGCATTAACATCAACTACAAATTAATGACAGGAACACTAATGAAGCATCACATTATGCCATGTGCTCCCAATGCATCAAAGGTCATCCGATTTAAAAATCGTGAAAGGAGTTAAAAGACAACACAAAGAAACCATATAATGTTAACGCAATACAATAACCACAGCATATTACTGATTAGTCCTAACAGGATATGAGCAGCTAAAGTGATAAGTTGACTTTTTATGGCAAAGGTGCAGGGACAACATGCCTGGGAAACAAGAGCCTCAACACTTCCAAGCAGAGACTGATACTAGCTCCCCTCGCTGCCAATACAGAAAAAGAGATGTCTGACGCTTCTCCAGGTGAAATCCCCTGACCTGCACCCTTTTTAAAAGGCACTCAGCCTGAGATTCCGTGAAATTACTGAACTGAAATGGCGTAAACCCAGCAAATGTGAAAAGTGTTCGCCATGGCAGCATTTTCTCAGTGGCACGATGACGCCCAAGTATAGCATTTTCAATTCTTGGTTGCAGTAAAAACCTTTCAATTTTGGTAGAGACATCTTGACTGGTCCCAGCTGCATCAATAGAATCCAGGAGCACCACAGAGGACTGGAAGGCGTGGAGTAAATAATTTGAAAAAGGCAGGTCACTGCGATCGCATCCTTGATCCACAGACAATACGATCTTAGGCAAGAGTTGCCTTATAAGAGGAATGATTGTTGGGAAGGGCAGGTCGTGAGCAGTGCCTACTGGGAGGTTCACAGCAACGGTCTCATCCCTCATACCAAGAAGGTCCGAGGGGTTAAAGGAATCCAAGCTAAGAATATTGAATTGAAAAGGTATGTTAAGGTCACTTGCGAAATGTGAAAGGTTCTCCTTAGTAAGATGGAGTTCAAGAGAATGATGGGAAGAAGATGACACGAAAGCTGTGATCTTAAGCAGTGGAAGTAAACCAGCTGCTGTGGAGCGTCTCTGAGCCAGCTCCTGCATGAAGGAGGACCATTGCCCTCCAATTCCGATGTCAAAGTCTACAATGTGGATACGGTCGCAGCCACTGAGCTCCTCCAGGAGAGCTTGGGTGCAGGTAAAGTTGGTAAATTGAAGCACAGGGGAGACCTCAGAGAAGGCCTTGTAGGCAGCCAGTTTCAACACAACGTCCAAAGGGTTTGAGAGCAAAATGGCGGGTGGGTCATGCAGCTCGCCGTTCATGGCCGACGGAGGAGGGTGGCCAGGGCCAACGTCGGCAAGGATGCGTCGTAGTGCCTCCTTGAAGTAGAAGGCAGTACGAAGGAGGGGCTGCCCCAAGGGAGAGGGGAGCTGTTGATTGAGCCGCGCCAATATCCCACGCGCGCTAGTGGAATTCCCGGATTCTATCATCTTGGCAGCCTCGAAGAGATGGTCGACCACTGCGTGCTGCTGCTGCTGCTGAGTAGCTGTAGCAACCGGATGAACGTCCACGAAATCCGCCACCTTCGGTTTAACCGACCTTGCATGGAGATGATAACTCTGAGAATTCGGAAAGCTTTGCTTCTGTCGCTGGTTGTGGAAGAGGTCAACAACACCGCTGCCTGGATCCATAAACGGGAGCTTTGGTGGAAGTTGGTCCACCATGGAATTGTGGCGTTTCAGCTGGGGAGGAAGGAAAGGCTGCGAATGCTGAGCGACTGGAAGATGAAGAAAGAACGGTGAGCTTGAGGCAATATGGAGCGGTGGCGGTTGTTTGTTAACGATCCCTGGGCCTAGGAGCTGAGGCATGTCCTCTGTGGCACCCTGAAAGAACATAGCTGGAGACAGAGCAGCAGGCTGTTGGAGGTTGCTCGGCGGCAGGGACGATGGGTGCAGCGGAGGTGGCGTCGATAAGAGGGAACCGCCTTCCTGGGGCGGAAAAGTGGCGCCTTTGACATTGGGAATCGCAGGAATTGGAGAAATCCGGTTTTTACCGCTCATCGACGAAAGCCCTCCAGCAAAAGCTGAAGTAGGAGAAGGATTGAGGCCAGAAACCATGGGAGACCCCGCGCCGCCGATTCCTCCGACAGGTTCAAGCCCAAATGCAGTGTCGATTACGCCGAAGCTCAAGTTACCGTCAAATTCCGAGGGAAGATGGGAAAGCAACAGTTGCTGTTGCAGTTGCTGCTTGGGAACCGCCTCCACTGTGGCGGCAGATGGGTCCTCTGCATCACCCATGATCCACCGGAGAAAAGTTTGTTCTTGGCTCGGAGGGACTGCCGAGTTTCCCGAGAGCATCGTGGCCCAGTCTTCCATCCCAAGGCCGCATTTTTCACCGCCGGCCAAGAAGCCCAATTCGGTTCCTGCCGCCTCCGCCAGCGGCTGCGGCTCCGGGGGCCACTCATCCTTCCTCATCGTTGCCCCTCTGGCGTCTTCGGTGGCCGCCGAGTCGGATAGTGGCCATTTGGGGGTAGGCCTGTCGGATACCGCCACCACGCCGGCGGTGTCGGAGGACCCGCCGCTGCCGCCGCAGAGGGAAGAAGACGGCGTCGACGTGGAGGTCTGCGGACTCGGACTCCGGTGATCAAGAACCGATCTTGGCTCGGCCCCCTCTTGGACCACACCCTTACCACTCCAAAAGGCGGCTCCTTTCCCTCCTCCCGGTCTTCCTCCCCCTGCTAATCTCCTCTCCAACGCTGTTTCAAATCCCCCCTTCCCCTGGGCATTAATGGGCAAACCCCTCATCTAAACCCACTTCATATAAAAAGCCAGATCTCCTTTTATCAGTAGCCGGAACAACAGAAAAAAGATGGGCTTTTGAGAGCAGAAAACTTGGCAAAACCTTTGTTCCGTTCCTCTTCTTTTTTCGCCGTGTTATTATATATTTATAACGCACAGAACTCCAAACAGTTGAGATAAGCTCTCTTCGACCACTTCAAATCAAGTGCTTGATGGTGGGAAGCTTGAGATGGGTCTCCTTTCTTCTCCCTTTCTACTGTCCTCTTCTCCCTCCTTCCCTACCTCTGAAATCTTTACTCTTTTCACTATATTTGGACTGTGGTGAAAAAAGTGAAGAGAAAGAGAAAGAGAAATAATATTTTTTTTCTTATTTGAATAAAACTTTAATGGAGGAGAATAAAGAAGAATCTTCATTTTTTTCTTCATTTATATTATTTTATTTAAACTTCAAAATAAAGTGTAATAATTTTCTTCCTTTTATGCTCTTTATCTTCCTCTCATTCTCTTCTTTTTTTTCCAATTTTCTTTAATGACCTTTTATCCAAACACCATAGAACTGTAACAGAAATGGGGAAAGGCAGTGGAGGTGGATAGTTCTCTCTCTCCTCCCATTGATGCGTGCAACAGAAAAAAAAGGGTAATAAAGTATTCCCTTCACCTCCTTTCTCTCTCCAGAATTATTCTTATTTTTTTGCTTTTGTTTTTGTTTTTCTTTCCTTCTCTTTTCCTTAAAATAAACAAGTTAAATGTAATACGTTCCAAATAAAAAAGTATAAAAATGTAAAAAGATTTTGTAGTTCAAGGTTGAAGTAGCAGAGAAGTACAAAATATTAGTTTAAACGTTTGTTAAATATTTTCGTAAAGTAGGATTTAGAAATTTGAAAATAAAATTGTAGAGGGCTATTTCCGGTGAGATATAATGCATAAAGAATAATCATTCTCCTATTTTGTTAATAAAAATATCTAATTTTTATTGAAAAGAAATTGTAAAAAGTTGTTGTTTAGTGATAAAAAGATGGAAAGATGAGACATTATGGGAGCTTAAATAGAAAGAAATAATTAGGAATTAATCAAGTGATGAGAGGAAATTAAGAATTAAAAAAAAAGGAAACTATGGATGGAAAATAAAATTGTTATCTTATTTAAATGAGAAGAACTAATTCAGGAGAGAACGAAATTTCAAATGAGAAGACAACAAATTGAAAAAGAAAGGAAATATCAAATAAGAAAGATGGAACAAATTGTGAACATTATTTAATTACAAAATTGATTTGAAAGTCATTTTAAAGAAATAAAGAGTAATAAGGTATTTGGACAAGCACATTCTAATAGTTGAGATCTCAAAGACACAAAAATTAAAATGTATTTTATCACATTTATTGATGATTATTCTAGATTCTATGACTATTAATCACAAGCTAAAATATTCAAGAGATAGAAGATAAAAGTAGATAATAAATTTATAAAACAAATTAAAACGTTAAAGGAGTATGAGAGGAGTAAATATTTATATGCAAACTAAAATACTGCATATGATACACTAAAATGGCATGTCAGAAAAGAAAATATGCCATTGATAAATACAATAAAATGTGTGATATTCCGTTCATGGATTGGCACAATTTAATTAATCGATCATTTAAATTATCACTTAAATAAATTATCATTATTTAAATTATCGATAATATTATATTATAGCATTTGATAATATAAATAATAATTATCAATATAGATAGTGAAATAATTATCAAAATATTCTTAAAAAATATTTCAAATTTTAATAACATATTATTATAAATAAACAAAGAAAAAAATAGAAAAGTGAATATGTATAATATATAATATGAGACAAAATTAAGAATTATTTGTAAAAGATTCCAAATAATGAAGAAGATGAAGTTGAATTATATTTATTTATTAATAAAGTGTTTAAAATAAAAAATTTAATTGAACGGATATTTTTATCAAAATGCATTTCCAACAATTGGTAATCTAGAAACTCGCATTTCTTGTCTGCTATTTAGATTATCAATCAGGTGATAATTAAGATTATCAAAATAATTAAAAGTATTGATAATGAATCGTAGTCAAACAAGATAATGTGGTGGGTTCTAAAAATTTTAAATAAAAAAACCAATAATCTATTCATATTACCTCATACTAAATGGTCCCTAAGATATTTGAAGACAGGCAATATTGAATGTAAACTATATAAATCATACCATGCAATGGCAAGAATCTAATGTAGGTGACCTCTGAAAATGAAGAGCAAAATTGCATGTTTTACTTCCTGATCAATTAAAGAACAAGCTTTATAGACTCTAAAGAATCAATACATGAAGAAGAAACTATACAAATCATATGTCCTTTAGATGAATTTGATGAACTCATACAACTAAAGTATATTGCTTGCAACAAGAGACTTAAGACATGATGATCACATCTTGATAATTATATTATATATATGAATGTAAAACTTCATGTTACTCCATGGATGTAAACGTAGATGATTATACATATTCGACTGCATGCAACGAAACGATAACCATCATAGGGGATGAACAAAACATTATTAATAGCAATGAACTATGAAAATTATATTATTTTTTAGAAGACATACAAATTCAAATTAGTACTAAAAAATATTTCAAATAGATGCTCTCTCTCTCTCTCTCTCTCTCTCTCTCTATATATATATATATATATATATCATCGTTGTAACCACTTTTAGCCATTAAATATTATAAATAGTTTAATATTTAATAATGATAAAAATATTTTTTATAAATAAAAATTCATTATTCCATCTTATTTTTTATAGTTTGTTATTCAAACATGAAATTTCTAAATACATTTCATTCTTTACATTAGCATTCCATTAGTTATGTGCCTGAATTGTTTTTTTTTATCTTCATATGCTTATTATCTTCTGATTTTATGTGTGCACTTCAATAAAATCAAATAGTATATCTTTTGTATTAGGGGTGAAAGTGGTTCAGGTCGGATCGGCTTTTCGGTCTAAAAAAACATTCGTTATTTTTCAAGTTGATTTTTTAAATCACAAAAATGACCATAAATCTATTTTCAAACAAGAAAAATCATCCTCTAGCGGGTCGATTTTTTCGGGTGATTTTTTGCCCATATTTTAATAAATAATATTTTCAAAAAAATATAATAAATTAAAATTTATGTTAACTTTTTTAATTTTATAAGTAAATATAAGATATAGTGTTAGAACTATTAAATTAGAGTTTCATAATTTGATAGGAATATATTAATCTATATAAAAAATCATTATATCAGTAATAAAATAATTTATTATATCTAAATTAATTATATAAATAAAAACTAATAAATAAAAGTACGCTCCACGGGCCCTTTATGATTTTTTAGGGTGGAGTCCTAGTTTAAGCGGATCAGTTTTGCTCTATTTAAAAATCGCTCTAAATCGTATTCGATTTCCTAATTTTTTATTTTTTTTGGAACAGATTTCGGTCGAGTTTTCCTTACACCCCTATTTTGTATTAACAAGAAAAGTTAATTTCAAAGGCACACTATATCATGTAATTTATAAAAGGAAAAATTCAATGTTAAACTTACTGATATTAACATATGATTCCAAGTCATCATGAGCTTTATATCTGGCTGCCGATTTTTTTTTTAGTTCTTGTAGACAACCATAACTAATTCCTTTGTTACACCTCAACAAAAAAAAATCAATTTAGTTTGTTAGTTTTGTTGATAAAGAGAGGAACATACATTGTATAAAAAACATATGATTAATGTGAAAATTGGTGTTTTTGTTTCTTTTTCACAATAGTAAGCTTTAAGCACGATTTTATTTCGTCGGCATCAAAGTTGTTAGTGATCCAACCAATCATTTATCAAATTACTTTTTTCCCAAATGAGTAATGTTTGCATGCATAAATTGGGGACTCCTAACTAATTTGCACAATTAGTTATTGATAGAAATGTACAATTATTGTTGTCTTGGAGTCGTAAAGCATGGCGGCGGCATTGTCGAAGTGGGCCTCGAGGAGGCGGAAGGTCTCGAGGGCCTTCCGGAGCTCTGACCGGGAGAGGAGGATGCCGTCGTTGAGGTCCAACGACGCAAGCACCTGTCAACACTCTTGTGGAACACCGGTTCATCGCCGACAAATGCCCTCACCGATGGAGCCGTCCATAAGCATCACTCTCATCTCTCAATTCTCTATGTGGAATGGGGTCCAGTGGTAGGGATGATGAGAGATGTGGATGAGGAGGATGAAGGGTAATTTTGACTTCTCATAAGTGGAAAAATGATATTAACGAAAAATATAACAAAAGTGGATGGAAGGATTAAATTGAAAAGGTCGTGATAGTTTATTATAAAAAAATAAAATTTGGAGATTAAATGTGAAAAATCATGATAGTTTAGAGATGATTTATGAAAATAATCATAAAAGAAATTATAGATGTCCTTTAGATGAATTTGATGAACTCGTACAACTAAAGTATATTGCTTGCAACATGAGACTTAAGACATGATAATCACATCTTGATAATTATATTATATATATGAATGTAAAACTTCATGTTACTCCATGGATGTAAACGTAGATGATTATACATATTCGACTGCATGCAACGAAGCGATAACCATTCAAATTAGAAGACATACAAATTCAAATTAGTACTAAAAAAATATTTCAAATAGATGCTCTCTCTCTCTCTCTCTCTCTCTATATATATATATATATATATATATATATATCATCGTTGTAACCACTTTTAGCCATTAAATATTATAAATATTTAATAATGATAAAAATATTTTTTATAAATAAAAATTCATTATTCCATCTTATTTTTTATAGTTTGATATTCAAACATGAAATTTCTAAATACATTTCATTCTTTACATTAGCATTCCATTAGTTATGTGCCTGAATTGTTTTTTTATCTTCATATGCTTATTATCTTCTGATTTTATGTGTGCACTTCAATAAAATCAAATAGTATATCTTTTGTGTTAGGGGTGAAAGTGGTTCAGGTCGGATCGGCTTTTCGGTCTAAAAAAACATCCGTTATATTTCAGGTTGATTTTTTAAATCACAAAAATGACCATAAATCTATTTTCAAAAAAGAAAAATCATCCTTTAGCGGGTCAATTTTTTTGAGTGATTTTTTACCCATATTTTAATAAATAATATTTTCAAAAAATATAATAAATTAAAATTTATGTTAACTTTTTTAATTTTATAAGTAAATATAAGATATAGTGTTAGAACTATTAAATTAAAGTTTCATAATGTGATAGGAATATATTAATCTATATAAAAAATCATTATATCAGTAATAAAATAATTTATTACATCTAAATTAATTATATAAATAAAAACTAATAAATAAAAGTGGGCTCCACGAGCCCTTTAGGGTGGGGCCTTAGTTTAAGCGGATCGATTTTGCTCTATTTAAAAATCGCTCTAAATCGTATTCGATTTCCTAATTTTTTATTTTTTTTGGAACAGATAAGTTTTTCGATTCGGTCGAGTTTTCCTTACGCCCCTATTTTGTATTAACAAGAAAAGTTAATTTCGAAGGCACACTATATCATGTAATTTATAAAAGGAAAAATTCAATGTTAAACTTACTGATATAGTTATTAACATATGATTCCAAATCATCATGAGCTTTATATCTGGCTGCCATTTTTTTTTAGTTCTTGTAGACAACCATAACTAATTCCTTTGTTACACCTCAACAAAAAAAAAATCAATTTAGTTTGTTAGTTTTGTTGATAAAGAGAGGAACATACATTGTATAAAAAACATATGATTAATGTGAAAATTGGTGTTTTTGTTTCTTTTCCACAATAGTAAGTTTTAAGCACGATTTTATTTCGTCGGCATCAAAGTTGTTAGTGATCCGACCAATCATTTATCAAATTACTTTTTCCCAAATGAGTAATGTTTGCATGCATAAATTGGGGACTCCTAACTAATTTGCACAGTTAGTTATTGATAGAAATGTACAATTATTGTTGTCTTGGAGTCGTAAAGCGTGACGGTGGCGTTGTCGAAGTGGGCCTCGAGGAGGCGAAAGGTCTCGAGGGCCTTCCGGAGCTCTGACCGGGAGGAGAGGACACCGTCGTTGAGGTCCAACGACGCGAAGCACCCGTCGACACTCTTGTGGAATGCCGGTTCATCGCCGACAAATGCCCTCACCGATGGAGCCGTCCATAAGTATCACTCCCATCTTTCAATTCTCTATGTAGAATGGGGTCCAGTGGTAGGGATGATGAGAGATGTGGATGAGGAGGATGAAGGATAATTTTGATTTTTCATAAATGGAAAAAATGATATTAACGAAAAATATAACAAAAGTGGATGGAAGGATTAAATTGAAAAGGTCGTGATAGTTTAGGAATATAAAAAAAATAACTTTTGGAGAATAAATGTGAAAAATCATGATAGTTTAGGAATGATTTATAAAAATAATCATAAAAGAAATTATAGATGGTATGATCCGAAAACTGTAGAGAAGTCATTAGTAAAAAGAACTCAAAAGAAAAAAAAAACAATATTATAACATAGTAAATTGGATCGATCTTGATTTTCAACATGTTCTATTCAACATTTTTTTTGAGCTCTAGCTGAGAAGCAGTGCTGATGACTTAACTCGCGCGATACTAAAAAAACACATTGTTCATAAATTAAAATTTTCAGTTTAACTAATTCGATTAAATTTGTCTTAAAAAAATTTACATTTAAAAAATTCAAACTCAATTTTTTTACTTAAACAAAAAGAAATCACTTATCCATCCCGACTCCGTGACACGTTCTATTCAATTGTATATATCAAATCAGTTCAACACCATGCATCATAGTTGACATGAATCATGGTCTAATCCCAAACTTTCCGGACGTACGTACGCTTCAACGCACCCTTTTTTCATGGAATCACCCAACCGTGTTCTTCCTCTTCGCTTTAAGGCAGCATTGTCCACGACATTAAGTACGCCCAAACATTCAAATCTGATTGACGCAGACATTTGTGCCACACATGAGTTGACGAGGGTTTGAAAAGTTTTGGATTTGATCATTAAAGTGGTGAGTTTGAATATGAAATAACGTCATACTTTAGAATAAGTTGGCTGATAAGATAATGGTGCAGCTTAAGTTGGCTGAGGAGTTGACGTAATATTCGTATGGTCGAACTGATCAGTTCGCTGCGTTTGAAAGCTGTCAAAGTCCTTGAATCTGTAACCTGGAACATGGCCCTGAATCATTCACTGGATCTGTTGAGAGGTCTCAGCTGATGAATCCATGACTTCATAATGCTACCGGAAATGCAAAGAACTCTCGCTCTTAATTTCTTACTGTAACTTTTGCATCACCAACAATTCAACATTACGCACTGAAGGACGTAGTCGCACAGTAACCGTTAAGAATTGGGATCATATTCATTTTTAACTAAGAATTGGGATCGAAATCCAAGTGCAGCAGCAAATGTGCTCCACAATTCCACATGCATCGAGGTTCTAATATTCTCGAGCTCTTGCCACAGGTTTTAAGTGATGAACAGGTCCATGGCTGATGAAGGAAGCAGAGATAATAAGCATAAAGAAAGGGAGAACCACAGCAAGAGGACAGCAGACAGAGGACTAGAAAAATGAGATGTCGTTGCACAATATGTGGAAAGAAGGACACAGGCCATGTGATGGATCAAGAAGGCAACCATTAGACAAAACTCAGGAGCCACAATTTCAAGACATTGTCTGGTGTCTGCCATTGCACATCATCCCCAGCAAGATTATCTGGATCACCAACATTAAAACATGAGCTTTGTGATCCGCAACAACAGGTGGAGGGTCTTGCTTTCCGGCAGCCGTGGGTCCTTTAATCTGCTTCCATTGATCACATGAACAGTAGTTCAAGAATAAGCAAATAATCTTTTGGTATCTAGATGGAAGCAATGACAGGTAAAGAAAAGTATATCTGGCTATTGAACCACCAGAGAGATTTAGCAATGATGGAGTACACTCCTTAACGATCCCAAAAGAATAAGTGAATAACACAGTATCTGACTGAAAGAAGATTAAGGGAGACCGAATGTAGATCTCCTGTTACAAAGTTATAATAGATCACTAACGGCATGACACTCGCTGTATGCCCCAAAAAACTAATTCTTATACATGATAAAATCTGAAATTGACAAGTCAACCACCAGAATTTCTATTCACTTAAAAACTGCAGAGAATCAATAATCAAGCAAAGTTTCACCATATAGTGGCGGCTGTAAACCTAAAAGATATAGTGGAACCTCTTTGCAGGACGTAACTCTAATCTCAAGGGTGAACCTAGATAAATCGTGTGTCTTCTCTATTTTTTCTGCAATCTTTTTGCGATCTTTTCTTTTTGTTCTCGAATTTTCCCATCAAATATATCATATTTCAAAGCTTTCTCATATATCCAACTACCTTTGAATATCATCTATATAATTTCCTGATTTGTTTCAACAAATACTTATTGGTCTAAATACAAGATTTCAACATTCTAGCACCTTCAAAACATAACAATAGCTGGTTTTACAAAGTACCTTTAGGACTTCAGAAAAATAATCACTCCATAAAACTCCCAGGAGCCATTGGACTTTTTGTGATATGTGTCTGCTTCATGATAATATGCATGTCACAAGTATCAAGTAAGTTGAGATTGCATGCTGATCTGGGTAAAAAGTTGAGTTTCTAATAACAAGAATGTTTCTTTGGGAAGAAAAAGGAAATTGACAAAAACTTAAGACATTGGTATCGATCAGTGTTTTTCTTTATGGGCCAAGCTTTTGTTCATTTTTTTCATATTTAACAGGATCTAAAACACTCCATCAACTTTGGTTTCCACATTGGTCAAATCCTCTAACCAAATACACATTTAAATTTGCACATTTCTTCCTCCCGTTTGATCTATCTGCAAGGTCCTCTAGAGAGACATTTTAAGTAAATAATTGAAATATAGGCATCTCACTGAAATCCTGCTGTCGGCATGAATATCTTTTATAAAGAAACGTGATGACAAATTGATAAGTTCATGCCATCAGATAAAGGATCTTGATAGATCTAGATACGACAACCCATTAAATGATACAAGTTAGGAGCAATATCCTTAACATCTGATTGGTATTTACAAAGATAAGATTTGCAATGTGAAGCTCACACTAACATCACGTACAAAACAACAACAACAACAACAACAAAACCTTATCCCACTAGGTGGGGTCGGCTACATGGATCATACGACGCCATCGTTGATCCATGTTCATGAGATTCGACAGGGTTTTACGCTGGCTGTCGGAGCCTAACAAAGAATCACATTATGCCCAATGTGTCAAAGGTCGTTCCATTTAAACCACATGATAACTGAGTCGTGAAAGGAGTCAAAAGACAGTACAAAGAAACCATATTAGGCTAATGCAATACAATAACCATATAATATGACTACTTAGTCCTAACAGGATATGAGCAGCTAAAGTGATAAGTTGACATTTTGTGGAAAAGGTACAAGGGCAACATGCCTGGAAAACAAGAGCTCGTCAACACTTCCAAGCAGAGACAGATACCAGCTCCCCTCGTTGCCAATACAGGAAAAGAGATGCTTGACGCTTCTCCAGGTGAAATCCCCTGACCTGCACCCTTTTCAGAAGGCACTCAGCCTGTGATTCCGTGAAATTACTGAACTGAAATGGTGTCAACCCAGCAGATGCAAACAGCGTTCGCCATGGAAGCATCTTCTCAGTGGCACGATGATGACCAAGGATAGCATTTTCAATTCTTGGTTGCAGTAGAAACCTTTCAACTTTGGCAGAGACATCTTGATTGGTCCCAGCTGCATCAATAGATTCCAGGAGCACCACAGAGGACTGGAAAGCATGTAGTAAATGATAGGAAAAAGGCAGGTCACTGCGATTGCATCCTTGATCCACAGATAATACGATCTTAGGCGATAGTTGCTTTATAAGACGGATGAGTGTTGGCAAGGGAAGGTCATGTGAAGTGCCTACCGGGAGCTTCACAGCGATAGCCTCATCCCTCATACCAAGGATGTCTGAGGGGTTAAAGGAATCCAGGCTAAGAATATTGAATTGAAAAGGTATGTTAAGGTCACTTGCGAAATGTGAGAGGTTCTCCTTAGTAAGATGGAGTTCTAGAGGATGATGGGAAGAATATGATACTAAAGCTGTGATCTTAAGCAGTGGAACTAAACCAGCTTCTGTGGAGCCTCTCTGAGCCAGCTCCTGCATGAAGGAGGACCATTGCCCTCCAATTCCGATGTCAAAGTCTATTATGTGGATACGGTCGCAGCCACTGAGCTCCTCCAGGAGAGCTTGGGTGCAGGTAAAGTTGGTAAATTGAAGCACAGGGGAGACCTCGGAGAAGGCCTTGTAGGCAGCCAGCTTCAGCACAACATCCAGAGGATTCGAGAGCGACATGGTGGGTGAGCCTGAGCCTCGGAGTTGGCGGTTCCCGGCTGACGAAGGAAGGTGATCAGGGCCAACGTCGAGAAGGATGCGTTGCAGTGCCTCCTTGAAGTAGAAGGCAGTACGGAGGAGGGGCTGCCCCAGGGGAGAGGGGAGCTGTTGATTGAGCCGCGCCAATATCCCACGCGCGCTAGCGGAATTCCCGGATTCTATCATCTTGGCAGCCTCGAATAGATGGTCGACCACTGCGTGCTGCCGTTGCTGAGCAGCTGTAGCAACCGGTAGAACGTCCACGAAATCCGCCACCTTGGGTTTAACCGACCTTTCATGAAGATGATAAGTCTGAGAATTTGGAAAGCTTTGCTTCTGTAGCTGGTCAGTCGATTGGTGCCGCTGGTGGAGGAAGAGGTCCGCACCACCGCCGCCTGGATCCATAAACGTGGACTTTGGGGGAAGCTGGTCCACCATTGAATGGTGGCGTTTCAGCTGATTAGGAAAGAGATGCTGTGACTGCTGCTCTTGCTGAGCGACAGGAATGGGAAGGAAGAACGGTGAGCTTGAAGCAAATTGGAGCTGTGGTGGCTGCTTGCTGACGAGCCCTGCGCTGAGGAGCTGAGGCATGTCCTCTGTGGCACCACTAATAAACATAGCTGGAGACAGAGCAGCAGGCTGTTGGAGGCTGCTAAGGGGCAGGGACGTCGGGTGCAGCGGCAGCGGCAGCGGCGTCGATAAGAGGGAGCCGCCTTCCTGGGTTGCAAAAGCGGCGCCTTTGACGCTCGGAACATCTGGAGTCGAAGAAACCCGATTGTTACCGCTCATCAACGAAAGCCCTCCGGTAATAGCTAGAGTAGGACAAGGATTGAGGCCGGAAACCATAGGAGACGCCGCGCCGACGATTCCTCCAACAGGTTCAAGCCCAAATGCAGTGTCGATTACGCCGAAGCCCAAGTTACCGTTGAAATTCGAGGGGAGATGGGAAAGCATCAGCTGCTGCTGCTGCTGCTGCTGCTTGGGAACTGTCCCCGCGGCGGCGGCGGCGGAGGAAGGGTCCTCTACGCCACCAATGATCCACCGGAGAAAGGTTTGTTCTTGGCTTGGAGGGACCGCCGAGTTGCCCGAGAGCATCATCTCCCAGTCTTCGACCCCAAGCCCACATTTTGCACCGCCGGCTACGAAGCCCAATTCGGTTCCCGCCGCCGCCAGCGACAGCGGCTCCTGGGGCCACTCATCCTTCCTCATCGTTGCCCCCCTGACGTCTTCGGTGGCTGCTGAGTCGGATTGTGGCCATTCGGGGGTAGGCCTGTAGGAGACCGCCACCACGCCGGCGGTGTCGAAGGACCCGCCGCCGCAAAGGGAAGAAGACAACGTCGACGTGGAGGTCTGCGGACTCGGACTCCAGTGATCAAGAACCGATCTTGGCTCAGCCCCCTCTTGGATCACACCCTTACCACTCCAAAAGGCGGCTCCTTTCCCTCCTTCCGGTCCTCCTCCCCCCGCTAAACTCCTCCCAAGCGCTGCTTCAAAGGCTCCCTTCGCCTGGGCATGAAAGGGTGAACCCCTCATCTAAATCCACTTCATACAAAAGGCCTGATCTCCTCTTATTAGTTGTATTTTCCCTACAAACGAGAAAAAAAAAGTTGTTCTTGACAGCAGAAAACTTGACAAAGAGAAGGCCTTAAAAACTTTCTTGCGTTCCCCTTCTCTCTCACTGTGTTATTATTTATATAGCAGAACTCTAAAACGGTTGAGGGTTTCCTACAAGCTACTAAGCTCTCTTCGACCGCATCAAATCAAGTCTGAGATGGTGGAAGCTTGAGACGCTCTCTCTCTCTCTCTCTCTCTCTCTCTCTCTCTCTCTCTCTCTCTCTCTCTCTCTCTCTCTCTCTCTCTCTCTCTCTCTCTCTCTCTCTCTCTCTCTCTCTCTCTCTCTCTCTCTCTCTCTCTCTCTCTCTCTCTCTCTCTCTCTCTCCGTATCTTTTTTTTACACTGCTTTTAACTCGCATGGGCTGTGCCTGAGCTGCAACAGGAAGGGGGAGGCAGTGGAGGTGGTAGTACAGCCCTTCTTTTTTTCGCCCTCTACTAATTTTCTCTTTCTTCGTCCTTTTTTTTTGAAAAAGTTGATTATATTAATATTAAATAACTACTCTAATAAAGTTAGAGTACAAAAATTGAGTAAGATTAGAAGAAGTCTGCTCATCCAAAAATTATCGTTAAGATGTTATCGACCCAATTTTGTCAGGTAATCAGTCGCGCGATTCTCGTCGCGGAAATGATGGGACACAATAGTGGAATTAAGTTTAGCAAGAAGCCTCCATATGTCAGCAACTAAGCCTTTGAGTCGCCACGAACAACATCGAGAACGGTTAATGATTCGTACAAGGATCTTCGAGTCCGAATAGATTTGGATGTGGGATAGCCCAGCGTTACAACACGGGCAAATGCCAACGAGCATGGCACGAGCCTCAATCTTCAGGACCGAGCCAATGCAAAGGAAGAGCCTGAAAAAAAATTGTCGTGAGATAGTGCTAAATATCATATACCCCCGACCCTAGCAGAAAATGAGCCATCAGAACAGAGGATGGTCCAATGCTGGGGTGGGGGCTCCCGCCGGATCCGCCTATGCGGATCATATCGTAAGGGCTAGGTGTCAGCATAGTCATTAAAGTCGGCCACAACCCTCACCCAGGCCGAGTCCACTATTGCTCATTGTGATCTAAATGAGCCTCATTACAAAGATTCCATAACTCCCAGAGACAGTGAACGAAGAGGGATAGAAAGGAGCTTCTGGATTACATATCAAGGTGGGCGCTCTCGAAAAGCCAAGTTCCGAGGTGTCAGGAAGATGGAAGATTGATTTTGAAAAGTAATATTTAAGCTTCTCCCAAGGGAGTTCCAAAGTTGATGAGCCATAAGGCATTGGAAGAAGAGGTGAGGGATGGTTTCCAAGTGGAGGCCACAGAGAGAACAAGTAGGATTTATAGTGCTATCAAATAAGAGGATGGTATCTAGTGTAGGTAATTTAGTGTGTAGGATTTTCCAAAGGAAGATATGCAATTTAGGAGAGCTGGAATCTTTCAAACCATGTGCCACGATGGCCCCCAAGTGGAACTCGGCGGCATAGGGCGGCGACTAACATATCGATAAACTGACTTAGCATTTGCACGCCCATAAGTATCATTCACTCAAACTCGTGCGTAATCATTAGCAGTCAAAGATATGTAAATGCGTTTAATCGAAGAACATAGATCAGGGTCGAAGACGGTAGAAAGCAGAGAACAATTCCAAGAGCCATTTGAGATGAAGTGACTAACCATGAGATTGTCCATGCAGTTGTCCATGTTAATGTAAGTAGGCGTACAAATTAGCGGTGAGGTAAAAATCCATGGATCGAGAAACTATATCTAAGTATAGGAATAGAATTAAGGGTTAATTTCTAGGAATCAACGATTTGAGCGCACGGCATGTACTCCCAAAGGATTAAGGACCCATATTTTGTCTGATAGGGTGGAATGCCCGTTTAATAAATCTTGCATGCGTTTGGCAACCAGAGAGTGATGGATGTCTAGTAAGTTAAGGATGCCAAGCCTGTCACAGTAACATAGAAGTTGGGCAGTGGACCAGCTAATCAAGTGAGCGCCGCGACGACCCCCACCAGGGTCCCAGAGGAATGAGCGCGAGAGTCACTCGATGGAGGCGATAGTGCTGACAGAAATATTTGTAACATTGAGGGAATGGATGCGAATGGACGTAAGCGTGGTTTTGATGAGTGTGGAGCGGCCTGCCTGGTTCAATGCTCTACGCCTCCGGCCGCTGAGGCGTCAAGCTCCTCTCCTTCTTTATGATACCATTGATGCTTGCAACATTTGAAGAGATGTAAATAAGTTATTAACTTAACTAACTTATTAAGGCTCTGTTTGGGGATGCCAATAAGAATTCAAGTAACGTTTAGCAGTTAAAATGTTATTTTATTTATTTGGTAGCACACATAATCAAGTAAAGTTTAACATTTTGAATGAAAAAATTAAAAATGTATTTCTACTAGCATTTAGCTTTTAACGTTTAGAAGTTTATATTTTTTTCGATTTTATCCTTATTCAAATGTATTATTTATTTTTAAATTTATCTTATTATTTTATCATAATTCAACAATATTCCTTTTATATTCATATTTAATTAATTACAAAATATTTATTTATTAACAATGGATATATAAATTAATTTAATAACTAATATTTTTAGATCGTGTATGAAATATAAAATGTATTATATATATTTATATATTTTAATAAAAAAAAGTACTTGTGATTTTTTTATTTCATTGATATATTATTTATTTATTAAATTTTAATAAGATTTGTATAGAGATTGAATTGATAATTTATTGAATGTCCAATTATATCATTTTATATTCATTCGATAATTCCACCGCTAAGTTTATCGAACACTTATTTATTAATATATGAAATGAACCACTAATCGCTAATCATCTATCCGCTATTTAAATCGCTATCCGCTCGTTAAATCGCTATCCGCTCGTCAAAGTGCTAATTATGCCACACAGAGCCTAAGCCTAATCTTTTCTCAAACCGTTCACATCTGTATTCAAATAATAGATCATATAAAGGTTTTTTTATTATTACTTTGCAGTTCTTTTTATCTTGTTTCATTTTTATTGTAAACTTCTACTTTCGAACTCGAATTTTTGTGTCAAAAAAATTTGCTATTCATCTCCGAAAATATTTCTAATAAACTCTTTTACCTTCATGAATTTATTGTTTTTTTGTTATTTTTAATAGTTTTTCTATTTATGAAAAGTTTAAAAAGTGAACGATACTTTTTTATATTTAAAATAAAAATAAATTTTTTGACAAGTGATCATAAAAAACCTCTTCTTTTAATATTTTATTTTTATATTATTTAATATTATAATTTTTAAAACATTAAAATAGAGTGAAAGGATATTTTAGTTTTTTCATAAATATAAAAAAATAGTACAAAAGTTAATAGAATCCGACGAAGTGAAAATTGTTAATTTAAGATTAAATACAAAAAAAATTAAAAGTTCAAAAAATATTTTGAAAAATAATCTTTTACGAGTTGGCTGCTAAAGGAGGCGGAGTTCCATTTTTTATTTTTAAATTTTTAAATGTTTTTTTTATTTTTAATGATGTCATATTAGATGATTTTTTGCACGGAGGAGAAAGAAAATCACTGCAAACTATACGTCAATAGTGCAATAAGGAAACAACCGATTAAAGATCAAAAGAGCAATTGGTGAAATAAGTTAAGAGATTGAAACAACCAAAAAATCGAAAGTCATTTGGTAGAATTTATCCCGACACGATATTAAATTGATCGGACTCAATAACATACTAAAATTTTAGTATATGGTGAGTGCACATAATTATTAAAAGTCACGTCAATTGGATGTTTCTTCCCGAATATTGACATGGCAATAAAAAAAAATATAATATATCGTCAAGATCTTTACCTTACCTTTGTGTTTCTATTAATATTTGATATTTAATTATTTTAATACTTTAATTTTAGTCAACTTCTCAAAAAGTTTGTTTGTCCCCGCAAGCAAGGGCGGACCTAGCACCCCGGAGCGGATTTAGCACCCCGAAGTTAATGGGTGCAAAATATAACTTTTTACATAAAATTTATTGTAACATAAAAATAAATTTTACATTAAAGTAATTAATTTTTTATAAATTAAATATTAACAATGAAACTTATTTTATAAAGATGAAAATATCATAAGAAATAACAAAAAAATTGAAAGAAAGATTAATTTTTATGATCCTAAGATTTGATTTTTTTTTCTTATGTTACAATCTTTTTTTTCTACCAGCGGAAACTAGACCAAAGAGTTTATTACCTTCATCTGCCGGGACATGAGAGATGAAGAAGATAAATGATAAAAGAAAAATTAAAGCTAAAAAAGATAAAAAAAATATGATTATCTTATGGATTATTGGAGAAGTTGGAATAAAGAAGATGGAGTATTAAAAAAATTTAAAAGTAACAAAAGAGGAAGGTGTGTTGGAAGAAATTTAAGAGGAAACAAACAATATTAAAAGAAAAAGTATATTGAAAAAATGTTATATAAAAATATTCTATAAGATATACTTTTTAAAATGAATTTTTAAATAGGATACAATTATATTTCATAACAAATATATATATATATATATATATATATATATATATTGCTTAAAATCTAATGGGTCAATTGACCCATTGTTAACAACGTAGGTCCGTCGCTGCCTGAAAGATATTTTTGCTATTTGGCTCTTACCGGCGGGAAAAGTGTTGAAATCTGAAATCGTCTTCATTTGAGAAAGATGCGACGATGGCCATCTGATCGATCATGGACGGCCATAGTCTAACGCACCTCCTCCTCGAGATACAAAAAAAGGTGATAAAGAAGTATCCACGTCAACTTTGGACCCCACAGGGGGCACCAATGACATGTTGCGCCTCACGAACACGCAATCGTGGTCATGGGGGAGGCGCAAAGACACTGACGGCCGGGATTTCATGATCCCGTCGTATCGGACGACCCAAATGTAGTGCGGTCAGAGCTAACTAATCTTCTTCAGTTGAATGATTGGTTTTATTGAGCTATACTTTCTTCTTTTTTTTTCCAATTTTCAGTACTGTCTTGTTTTATTTATGCTAAATTTAGTCAATTCCCTTATTAATTTTTTTATCATCTTATAAGTTATAATAATAAATACATAAGCATTTTTTTTTTTGCAAAAAGGGAAAATATATTTACACTTTTTATCTTTTAAAATGGCAATAAAGAGTATAAATGCAATTGATAAAAAAAATAGACAAAAATTAATGATATACATTTTTTTGGATCGTCTTGAGTCTATCTTCAATAATCTAAATTATTAACATCTAATTAATTTGACGTCGGACATATATATATATATTTGTTGATTGATGGCAACGTAAGCCTCCACTGATCCGATGCATTGGTCTTGTGAGTGTTATTGTTTCCGTACACATACAATCTCTTCGTTTCTTTTCTTCGATACTTGATGCATATATATGCAATTCATATCGGCATAAGATGCATGTGATGTGATTGAGAACTATAACTGGCCAAATTAGACGTCCCAGGTAATTTTTGTAATTATTTTTTAATTTTTTAATATTATAACATTGGACGAGTATGTTATATGGACAAGAAAGAAAATGGTCATGTGAACGTCCCAGCTATCAAGTGAAACGAGTTAAAAGATGGATGATATCGCTGTTACAAAAATGAAGTTGAAGGACATCGTTGAGCAAATCTTAAAATTGAAAGGACATTTGGTGTAATTTTTTCGGCCGAATTAAGTAGCCATATACTTAATTCATGTGATCATATAAGTAAATTTGGCTAGTTAAGATGTTAAGAGATCTCTCTCTTTATATATATAGTTTAAATATCTCAACCGTTGAATCCATTATCTAGCGCTGTGGACTAATTATTCTCTCTTTATATATATAGGATTTTGCTATATCCTCATAATTTAGGAGGATTTAGTCTCAACAAATGTAAATTAGTCAACTTTTTGGAGTAATTTAAAAAAATGTGAGTATTAGGGTTCGTTTGGCTTAGTTGATATAACTGATAAGTTAAAGTGCTGATAAGTATTTTATTGATTGAAACTTATTTTTAAAAATAAATAGTTACACGTTTAGATAAAACTACTTATATTGATAACAACTACTTAGTTGTGAGATAACTAACTGACTTATTTTTAGAAAGAAAATAAACATTCCTCCTCTTGCTTATTTTTTTATTTATAAGTAGATTTGATATATTCTTATCAGTCAAATTTTTAAATTATCAAACGTTGAGATTTTTTTAAATTAATTTATAAGTGACTTATAAACTTAGTCAAACAACCTTTTAAAAGGATTTGTAGGTTGAAGTTTTAAGAGGATTTAATATTTTCCATATATATAATATGTAATTCACGTGTTTATTTGTTATCATACACGAAAGATTTGAAGAATAGTAATTCATCTAATTAATTAGGATGTGATACGTTGCTTGATGTACGGCCACTCTAAAGCTTAGTTGACGTTGATTTTTAAGTACAGTAATAATTAATATCGAGAAATATTTGTGACTTATTTTTCAGACTAAAATTCTTTAACGATATATATATATATATATATATATATATATATGAATAAAATGAAGGTATTTCATATTTTTGAATCTCCTTGTACTCGAAAAAAAAAATAAGCTACTTTGTATATTTATGATTTTAATAAAAAAAAAGTATTAGCCTTTACTTTTCTATAAAGAAATATTAAAAAAACGTATGTTGCATGTATAAATAATTAAATAACAAGCTTATAGTATACAATGTAAGGTTATACGTGAAAAAAATAAAACTTCAAGATAAGTAAAATATAAATTAACTTAATATATAAAATAGAGCTAATAAAATGTTTCTTTGATGTATACAAGAAAAAAAAGAGTCTAGGAATGAATCAAGCAACAAGATCATAATTATTTTATACGGATTTCACTTTAGTGAAAATACTAAGTCAATGATAAGTAAGACATGTAACGTGAACAAATAAATTTGGGACCCCTTTCTAAGTAACTAATTGACTTTAGGACCTTTAATTACTTGCTTAA
Organism: Pontederia crassipes; assembly: GCA_030549335.1. Taxonomy (NCBI): domain Eukaryota; kingdom Viridiplantae; phylum Streptophyta; class Magnoliopsida; order Commelinales; family Pontederiaceae; genus Pontederia; species Pontederia crassipes. The sequence goes on along the minus strand of CM060195.1, from coordinate 55,422,275 downwards.
TTCGACTTTAATGATGAGTTGGTTGCGTGTCTATTCAAGGGGTTGCTGATTAATCTCGTTACCTATCTCGCTAGCTACGTTTATTTGGACCCCTTCTTTATACTTTTTTTCCTTCAATTAATTGCTACACAATCGAAGTGGTCGAATAAAAAAATTAATTTCCATTTTCATTCGATTAATTTGTGTCATTCTAATTAAATGTATGACATGTTTTAATTAGTATGATTAATTCAAAGATATCAGCGTCCATTTGAGTAAAACATCAATTGTTCATCCATCAATGTACCTATAATTTTTCTTTTATTGTAGTGTGTATGAAGAAATGTGCTGTAGAATCATAAGAAAACAATATTTTGGGAAAATCTTGTTTGGCCATTTGGTTATGTAACAAATGGTAAACTAAAATTACATATATGCTGTTGATAATAACATTTTGAGTCATAATATAACTGTATGTCTAGTTCATATTGGGAGAAGTTTGGTTTCCACTTCAAGCTTACTTTTCTAATTTTTTTGTTGCCTTTTCTCTCTCTAATAAAACATTAATGATCGAAAAAAATATTCAATAAATAACACACACATATAATATTATAATCCTATCTGTCTCTATCATTGGTGGGTTTTAATTTCATTTTTATCAAGAGGAAAGTCAGAGGAAGGCCCTTGTCACAATATTCCTCCAAGCCAAATCACAAGCACGAAGTAGAAGAAAACAAAGAAATAGGAGAGACCAAGGGGGGGGTCTCATCTGATCAAGTTGTCACTACCAACCAAGGAGGGTGTGTGTCTTCTTGTCCCTTCCAAATTGCAAGGTTTTTGGAGTTATTTTAGGCGAGGGGACGAATTGTTTAGAACGGCCATGTCTTGTATTCACCGGACGAATTGAGGAGCAAATTAATAGTTTATGTTAGGGTTCACATGCAGATGAGGTAGGAGCGAAGACATCATACTCTCATCATTGCACCCCATGCATCATTTTAAACTGTTTTTTGGTTTCACCCAATTGCTTATGGGCATTTAAGCCTTTCTTGGCCACAAGAAATGGGGAGCCATATATATATATATGCATGACACTATCTATATCTTGCGTACACAAGTGATCACAATTTGCATAGATTTCATCTCACATGAAGAAACGATATTATAATTAACAAAAAAAAAGTTATATATGAAAGGTGAGATAAAGTACCAACACAAATATATATATATATATATATATATATATATATATATATGGATTAGTGGGGTGTAGCCCCCTTAAGGTGTAACCTTGTGCAACCCCTCACATTACAGCCGATCGATCTAATGGACGGATCAGATTTTCTGATTGTGCCCCCTCTCCTCTACCCTCCCCTGTGACCACCGCCCCCCTTTTCCCTCTCGTCTTCCCGTTCGCCAACCGGCAGCCCCATCTTCCTTGCCCCCGTGAGCGTCGGTCGGTGGCCCCCAAGGTCCCCTATCTACGCGCGAGCTCAGATTGATGACGATGAGATCTGATTGATGATGCACGGGATGACAAGCTCTGAATCGATGGTGGTGGTGCAGATCGGCAATCGGATGAGAGAAGAGAAAGCAAGAGGGAGAAGAGAGAGTCCATAGCGGCGCTTGCAAATCCAATCTGGCGATGGCCCTCGCAGGGGCTCAACAACAGTGCTCGATAACGGCGATGGAGGGAAAGACGAGGGGAGGTCGATGGGGCGGTGGTCGCAGGACAGAGGGAAGGAGAGAGGGTCGGCGGTCGTAGGCGAGAGTGGGCTGTGGTCGTAGGGCTCAGGGCATCACCGGATGTCGCTGCGTCGAGAGAGTCACCGATGGGATCGTCGTCGTGTCGAGAGAGTCGTCGGATGGGGAGGTCATCGCGTCGAGGGCGTCGCCGGTGGCCGGCCAACTGGTAGGGTGGGGAGGTCGAAGGGGATGCAGGCAAATAGGAGGAATGAAGAGGAGGTCACAATCATTCGATTTGATCCAATCCATTTCATCTGGACCATTGGATGAGACACAAAGTTACATTGTATGGGGGCTACACCCCATTAATCCCATTACACATAATTGGAAATCTTATAATGATTATGATAGCTAAAAGAAATAAATAACATGAAATAAGATTCTCATCAAATATTTGTTCGACCACTGCTCTCTAGGATTTTTCAACCACGTACATGATCAGTATCCATTTGTGTACCCAAGACATCGCTTTATATATGTATATATGTATATACATATATATATATATATATATATATATATATATATATATATATATAGTGTTATTTTCTAATGTCCAATTGTTTGTAAAGACATATTGTAAGGTTCATCCTTGTCGTGATAAGTAATGACCCAAGCAATTTGGCAGGATGCAGCCTAAAATAACTGTTGCAAGTTGCATATCATGTTTGCTTGAATTTTAGGTACATGAGATTTTAATGACGTGTGCACTTGATAAGAACAATTTCATCATATCCAGATTAACTATGGGAGTCATCGTTTCCAACTAATTTGTCTCTCTAATATTGCTCAATTATATACGTGTATAGTTCTTGTCCACTTGATATCTAGGTGATGAAAAAGTTAGGATTGGGAAATAATATGTTGTCAGTTATAATGACAAATGACAATTTTTTAACGTTAGTTCGAAAGCCAATCACTTCATAAAAAAACCTGGACGCAATCTACATGATTGCTTTTTATATGAATTATCAGATACATAATGAAACGAATATATAGTGATAAATGAATATACCCAGTACAACATCCATCCTTCCATATTTTTATAATTTCCTTGTCAAATTAATGTCAAGCATGCATCAATCTCCACTACATCAAGTGAGTATTACAATCATTACAATAACCTAATGCTGAGCAATTTAGATGCTTGTCATGAGTTGATGTCTCCTAAGCCTTGGACAAAATGGAGTCTATCAAATGTCTCCACATGGTTCCTGTGGAATTAAAAAAAGGAATGTGCATGTGATTATCGATCCCCATGCTATTCTATTCCTATCCTTTTTCTCTTTCACACACACACATATATATATATATATATATATATATATTATAGATGTCATTTGGTTCGCGAATATGACAAAACGGGATTTAATCGACTGATTAGATCTTATTCGGCTACGCGTTTACCAATGTCGTGTTGTTCTATTCGTCAGGGGTGTTTGGTTCCGCATGGAATAAGAGGTGTCTACTCGTCGTATAAACTTAGCGCAAATGGTTCTTCTTCTTCCAACATCTGCTTTCCTCTCTGGCGAAAACCCCACTGCTTTTCTGGGTCGGTGTATTGTCGTCTGCGGCTATAGGCTTAAGGTGAGCACGGATGTCAATCTCACGCTGCTTTCGACCGATGAACACAGATCTGACACCGAGTTCCCCAAATAGGTCCTGCGTCATCGGAAGAGGAAAACATCGAATGAGACATGTGACGAAGAAGCTGCAAAAATGCAATACCATACCTCATCGATCGTCGGGAGTCCTCCTCTTGCACCCTCGCCGTGTTCCGCCAAGGCTAGTTGCCGAATTTTAGGGCAAGAGAACTGCTCGAACAAACGGAGAGACGGTTGCCTTTTGCCTACAATAGTTAAAGTGTGAACAGTAAAATGTCGCTTATACCCCTGGTACGGAAGACGAATATCACGTATTCGATCGTTTTTATCGAATACGCCAACCCGAAAAATAGCACCATAACAAGATTAAACACACATCGGGTGAAGTGCGACTCCTGTCGATGCGTATGTTTGGTTAAAAACGACCGAATAAACACCTATTCCTCTACATATTTGTGAACCAAATGGGACCATAGTTATCACTTCCTGGTTCCATTGTGTTAGTAATTATTAGTGGGATAAGCTTAGCATATCGATTTTCTACTGTGGATTTTTCCTCGTACACCAATAAAAAAATTAGTGATAAGATGATCATGATTTCGTTTTTTAATTACTTATTTGTTGGTATTTGATTTAAATAAGTGGAATAAAGGACCCTGCACTAAATATGTCCTAATGCATGCACCTGGTTTTGCTTTGAGATCCATCAAAAGGCAGAAACCATGTGAAATGATCATGTCAATGTGTCTTGTACATTACGGCCTGCACTGCTGCACAGTGCAAACTGTGATGCAGGGAAACCCCTCATACGTCCATGTCCAAATTGCAATCTAATTAAGCTTTTGGTACTTCCAAATATGTTTAACCATATTACTTTGTCTAGTAACGAGATCCAAGTACATGTTGCAAATATATATTTCTTGCCATGTTAATTAATTAATATAAGAATCTAATCTAATTTAGGCTACATATCTACAAGAAGTTTGATGACCAATTTAATTATGCTAACTTTAATATGATTGCAATTTTTTTTCTATTTTTATTTTTATATGAGATGGCAAGTGGACATGCATTATCGATTATGGAGGGCCATCAACTTAAGACGTTAGTGTCAGATGGATAATTTTGGTACTGTAATCAGTGTGGCAGTGGTTAGGGTTCATCATGAACTCCAATATTGTTATGCAACTATGGGAAAAAAAAATTAGAAACATCCAATTGGCATTTGTGCTACATGTGAAATCCAATATGTACTCCACGTAATCCAATTGAAGAGCTCATTTACCATGACACATATATATGTTTCTTAAATTATTATTTTAAAATAAATGATATAGTACAACTCACTAAAAGGTAAAAAAAGAAGAAGAAAGAAAATAAATATTTGATTTAAATGATTCATTACCTTAATAATCATGTCCTTGTGTTTGAAATTCACAAGTAACTGATCAAGTTAGGGGCGTGTGCGATGGTAAAGCCCCAAGTTCAATTGTACAAAACCAATTTATTTTTTGGGTGCCGGCCGGGATCTACGGGAGGCTTCTGATGTTCGAGGCTACTATTACTCGACTATTCCAAAATCAAAAAGAGGTTTATTTCTTAATCAAGGTGATGATTATAAAATTCCAACATAAGGATATTAGTATTTAGTGGACTCAATTCTGTTACTAATTGAGTCAACCACCGTTGATTTAATCGCCTATAGATTTGAGTGGGCTCAGAGATTTCTCCTGCATCTATGTAACATCCCTCTCCCGTGTGCTCTTTTTTCTTGTTGTTGTTCAACAAACTTTTGTTCCTTAGACTTCTTTCAATTTGTTCCTACTGATCTTGTCCAACTACAAATCTTCAACTTTAAATCGGATTTATTTGGAAGGATTTTTTTTCTAGAAAGATATTTTTCTTTTTTCTATACATTCCTTTTTGGAGTGATGGTTCGTATCTGTATTATAATTACATGTGGATAAGATAATTGGTAGAAAATTATTTATTTATAATTTGAGCGCTTGAAAATAAATTATCTAAAATTTAATAAGACTTTGAGTTTTAAGATTATTAATTATTTAATATGAATTACTTATTATTAATTAATTTTAAGTAGCTATGACGTTATAAATATCATGTAAGAATTGTTAAAAAAATAATCTTAATATTTTTCACAAATTATGTGACATAACTAGATGAATCTGGATTACAAAACAGCAAAGGAAAAAAAATTGATAACACGCTAATACAAAAAAATATATCTAAAAAGTTATATGAGAGAAAAAAAAATTATCATTTTATTAGTTATTTTTTAGGTATAAAGTGACTTAATGACTTCTTCTCTTCTCATTTTATATTTAATTTTATTTATTGTACCTTGAAGGCTTTAATTGAGATGTATTTAAGAAATGTCTAATTATTTTATATACTTATAAATATTATATAGTTAAATAAAAAATATAAAATTATGAAAACGAGGCACATTTTTTACACCAACCGCATCCCGATGACCATCACACTAGTTATTTATTTGTAATTTGATCGCTTGAAATTAAATTATCTAAAATTTAATAAAATTTTGAGTTTTAAGATTATTAATTAGTTAATATGAAAAACAAAATATGTGCATACAATGGTCTGGTTGGGCCGAGCTACACAAAACCAAGGGCCCAGGCCGGTTAGAAGAGGTATGGGACACGAGATTTTTAATTATTGTTATCAGGTGCTTAGCACTCTCTATAATATAATAATAACAACAACAGAAAAATAGGAAAACCCATGGAGACTGATTTTTTTTAATTTGATTTGCCTGAATTATACTAAAAAAGATCCTGTAAAGTATTATATATTCTTATAATTTGGATTCCTCTTCATTTGTAGGTTCTTTATTGGACATAATAAAGTGCAAAAAAAAATTTAAAATTAAAATTCAGATAACACCGAACTATATGACTCAAAGTCGGGACGACATGTAATTAATCAAATATCACAAAATAATAAGATGTTTAATATATCAGTTGTCTTTATTTAATCTCAATTCTTGTAGTCTGTCATTATTATTATTAGATAAAAATATATATGTAGAACATTTGACGTAGAACGAGTGTAAAGTATTAATTTTATTTATTAAATTAATAACATAGTTATATATATTAATTTAAAGTATATGTTAAATAATAAGTGATTAAAATTAAGATTATTGAATTATTTGATAAATATAACTAATTCAACGATTATAATTATTTAGCATTAGATGACACATTTTTATTATCAAATTATTCAAATAAATATATATTATTTCATCGAAGAAGTATATAATTAATTTGATGATGAATCATTAAATTAATTATATAAAAAAATAAATATTCTACACGGGGCGTAAAACAGGGTGTTCTATATACTCGTATTAAATGACTTATTTGGGGATGTGATGTTTGCTTATTGTGCCAAAATCATCAAACATACAACAACAACAATAACAACAACAAAGCCTTATCCCACTAGGTGGGGTCGGCTACATGGCTCATACGACGTCATTCCGCTCTATTAGTAACCAAACCTTTCGGTATATTATTCACTAATAGATCTTGCTCTATTAGTTCGTCAAGTGTTCACCTTGGCCTCCATCTCTCTCTTTTAATCGGACTCCAGATTATTTGATCTACTCTTCTTACTGGCGCATCTAATGGTCTTCTCTGAACATGACCAAACCATTTCAAACGATTCTCTACCATTTTCTCACTAATAGGAGCCACTCCGACTCATTCACGTATATGGTCATTCCTAATCTTATCTAATCTTGTATGACCACACATACATCTCAACATCCTCATTTCGACTACCATCACTTTACGTTAATGTTGTCCCTTCATAGTCCAACATTCACTACCATATAACACTGCCGGTCTTATAGTCGTACGATAGAATTTTCTTTTAACTTTATTGAGTACTTTTCTATCACAAAGAACTCCAGTGGCTTTCCTTCACTTGCACCAACCAGCTTGAATTCTATGATTAATATCGTCATCAATCTCACCATCTTGTCTTACAATTGATCCTAAATATTTAAACTTTGTCACTTGAGGAATTATATCATCCTCTAGCCTAATTTTCAAATCGTCTCTAAGTTGTTTATTTGTGAAATTGCTATGCATATATTCTGTTTTATTTCTACTTAAACGAAAATCCTTTGACTTCAACGTATTTCTCCATATTTTCAATTTTGTATTAATCTCTTCTCTTGAATCCAATAAAAGTATTATATCATACGCAAATAGCATGCACTTAGGTACCTCCTCTGTGATACTTTAGGTTATAGCATCGATAACTAAATTAAATAGATACGGGCTTAAAGCTGATCCTTGATGTAGGCCAATTCTTATAGGAAATTCATTTGTCTCACCTTCGGATGTCCTAACCCTAGTCAATGTCTCATCGTACATATCTTGTATTATCTTAATGTAGGCAACACTCACCCTTTTCTTTTGCAAGGCTTTCCAAAGTATATTCCTTGGTACCCGATCATACGTCTTCTCTAAGTCAATGAAAGCCATATATAAATCTCTTCTCCTACTTCGATACTTCTCCATCATTTCCCTTAGTAAATAAATCGCCTCTGTAGTGGATCTTCCTGGCATGAACCCAAATTGTCTCTCAGAAATACTAGTCTCCATTCTCAATTTATGCTCAATCACTTTTTTTCATAATTTCATTGTGTGACTCATAAGTCTAATCCCTCTATAAAATCATCAAACATAAGAACAAATAATTCTTATTTGAATTGTTCCTTCTGACAATAAAAATTATAATAATGATGTATTGACTGGGAAACAAATTAAACTAATTATCAATGTTTAGATTATCAAACTATGCGAAAGTCAAAGGGACAAATGCATGTTATAAGGATATGAATTAATGTTTAGATTATCTAATCGCATATAAGGATATGAATTAATGGAAATACGAATTTAATTTAAATAATGAATAAACTAACTCTGAGATAAATTCATGAGAAATCAATAATCGTAGTCCATGAGGACTCTGTATGAAACGTTTAATATATATATATATATATATATATATATATATATATATATATATATATATATCATAAACATTTATCAAAGAGTTAGTTCGGAAAGTAAAACATATTTCCAAGCAGATGCAAATTGGTAACAAGAATAAATTTTAAAAAGGAAATTTTTACTATTATTATTTGTTATTGCATGTTGAAATAAATGTTTTCTATTGTTTTCAAAGTTTGATTTAAATTGAAACAGAAAATTACGCTCATAGATATATCAGTTAAATGGAGATGAAACAGAAGAAAGCCAACAGAAAATATATCAGTTAAATAGAAAAATCCTTCATGGATTATCTTTATAGATGATTATTATTTATAAAATGAAATAAATAAATCATGATGTAAGAGAGGCGATTTAAAAATGAATTAATTACAATAATATAAATAGTTCAATTTCATCTATGGACATGAAAAAAAGTCGAAAATAAAACGCACAACAAGAAATCTTTTAATTCACAGAAGATGTGTGATATTGCCTGTAAAGCATCAATTTCATGAAACTAATAATAATAATAATAATAATAATAATAATAATAATAATAATAATAATAATAATAATAATAACAATAATAATAATAATAATAACAACAACAACAACAACAATAATAATAATAATAATAATAATAATAATAATAATAATAATAATAATAATAATAATAATAATAATAATAATAATAATAATAATAATAATAATAATAATAATAATAATAATAATAATAATAATAATAATAATAATAATAATAATAATAATAATAATAATAATAATAATAATAATAATTTGTTTTTTGGTATAAATTCCAGAGTTGACACGTGTCCCATTGCAAATTTGTTGTTGCAATCGGTCGCTGCCCCTGATCCGTGGTAGTTATCAGTTATATCTCATGAGAAGGAAATAAAAGGTAACCAAAACAGAGCACAACACCTCGTCGTCCTCGTCCTCCTCGTCCTCCCCTGATTACCTTATAAAAAGCCAATTCCATCACTTGTTCTCCTAAACAAGTCTCTGCTTTTATATCCACGCAAACCCTTCCTTGCAGCCGCCATCTTGCTTCCTCTTCCTCTTCTTGCTGCTCAGGCGTTCTCTTGCTTCCAGATTGCTAGGAGTAGAACCATAATCTGCATCTCTTTCTGGTTTTGGTGCTTTCCCCTGTGCGTTCTTGTTGATTACTCTTGCGGTTTGCTTTGGTTGCAGGTGAAGAGATGGCGAAAGGTGCTGTAACAAAAGGCTTCAAGCAGGATAATGATTTTGGTGAATTGAAGAATCTTGCACGCTTCTCATGTTGTCCTCTTTTTCTTTTTCTCCTTGTTGACTTGATTTATTTGGTCGGCTTAATTTTTTCTGTCACAGAGAAACGAAAGAGCGAGTCTTCGAGGATTAAGGAGAAGTATCCCGACAGGATTCCGGTAGATATATTTTCCTCTTTCCTCCTTTATATTTATGATTTTTTGTGTTTTGATTTTATATGGCTAAAGATATCACTTTATCATCTGATTTGTGTATGTAGTTTGTATGGCAAATTTGAGATGTCTAGTTTAGATATTGCAGATTTTTCCTCTTTTAATGTTTGATAGTGGTACGACTCGGTGGATCAAAATAGTCTGCTTTTCTTGTACTACTTGAATTGATTAGTTTCTGTGTGTTTGCATAGGGGAAAAAACTAATCAGTGTTTTAGATGATTTGGGGAAATCTTTCTGATCGAGATATGCAAAGAAAATGTTAAAATAAGATGAAGTTGATCGTGTCAAACATTTTAGTCTAGTCCAGCTTGATTTATAGATGTTGAATAAGATTCTTTCAGAGAAATTTCTGCAGAAAGTTCATCTGCAGTACTCGATTTAGAAATCTGTAAAGCAGTTAATGTCTGAGCATTTGTTGAAATCGTTTTGCATTTCCTCATCTTGCAACAGTGACTGTGCGTTCAAATGTATAACTATAACCTGCTTCATTAGGCAGTCAAACATAATTACTTCATGTCATGAATCATAGGTGCTTGTGGAAATGAGAAAACAGTGAATTCACATCATTTGATGTATTACTGCTCAAGAATGTACTTGCTGCTACCTAGTTCATCTTGATGATAGGGTAACTTCGATTGTTGAAAAATGGTACTTCACTGGTTAATTTGACAAGAAGCCAAGAACAGATCTATCTTATTTCCACAATATCCATATTTCAAGTAGAAGAACAAGGTAAAAACAATAGGGAGTTTGGACCTTGACCAAGTGTTACTGCATGGATGGATCCACTAAACTCTGAAAAGGATAAACATGTCCTTGCCGTGTTTTGATGAGCTTGTTTCTCATCTTGATCCATCAGTGTCATATCGACAACACTTTTAGCACAGGGATGCTAAGTTTATTATATTTTCAGGTTATCGTGGAGAAGGCAGACAGGAGTAATGTCCCAAACATTGACAAGAAAAAGTAAGTTTTACCTTGTCAAATTAGATTCTCTTCCTGTTGCTTGGTGTTTCGAATACATGTAGTCATCATTATTTTATTTTCCGTTTTTTTAAAAAAGAAAAAAGATCTGAGCTAATAATATAAAAAAATATAAAAAGGAAAGTGCATTATAGTATGACTGGTAGAAGAACAGGAGGGGGGAGAAAAATAAGGGATTATATTTTATTAATGGAGAAAAATAAGGGATTAGATTTTAGATTTTATAAGGGGAGAAAAATAAGGGATTAGATTTTATAGGATGAATGTAAAAAAGGATATTAGAATTAAGGAAAGTAAATTGGAATTTGAAAATAAAAGGTAAGAAGGTAATAATAAAGTAAAATTTAAATAAAAGGGAAAGTTATAGTGAACTTATATAAGATGATAATTGAAATAAGTATAAATAATTTATAATAAAAATTAAAACATAAGTAATATAATAAATTTTGTAGGATGATTTTCAAAAAGGAAATAGATAATACGGAGAAAAGGTTTAAATTATAAAATAAAATGTGGGAAGATAGTAATAAGACATATTTAAATAAAAAGTAGACTTATTCACGAAATTGTTAAATATGAAAATAATAAAATTAAATGATAACTAATATAAATTTTTAAATTATAAAAAATAATTTATTAATACTTGATTAATTTAAAATGATGATTAATATGTTTTATTTAATTATTTATTACTTTTTATACTTTAATTTATAATATATTTTTTGAAGTAATAAAAATAATATTATTTTAATAAATTCTTATTCAATCCAATTGAACCCGATTGAACCGATCGAACTATGACCTAATTGGTCGACCGGTTCGACTTTAAAAACATTGCAAAGAAGAAGATTAAACTTTATGTCATTGTTACACTGAGTTTTCTATTTGTGCAATACTTTTACTGCAGCACATTATAATCAACTTTTGTCTCTGAAACATAAAAATTGCAGGTTTCTGGTGCCATCAGATTTGACAGTTGGGCAATTCGTCTATGTCATTCGCAAGAGGATCAATTTGAGTGCAGAGAAGGCGATATTCTTGTTCATAGACAACGTCCTTCCATCAACTGGTGATCCATCTCGACTATAAGTCTATAGCATCAAAACTCAATTAAAACCTGAAGCATACCTGGTTTCACATTTCATGCTTAGAAGCATTGATCTTTGTGTTGTTGCCTGTTGTTGCAGGAGCTCTGATGTCCAAATTATACGAGGAGAAGAAGGATGAAGATGGATACCTTTACTTCGTCTACAGTGGAGAGAACACCTTTGGGCATCAAAACATGCAATAGGCTTCCACTCTTTCACTTCCTGATTCACGAATTCACCTGATCTCTCTCTACATTTTCTTTTTCAGTTTCATGTAGAATCTTTACCACTCTGATAAGCCAATAACTAAAATTCTACTTGGGTCTCTGCGTGCTTTGCAATGCACCTTCTCGAATGAAAGGTAGTTTTATGGGATAAAATGTAGCTTAATTACAATATAAACTAGCTAGTCTTTGAAGAATTAGTAAGCAAACCATTGAATTGAAAAGTTACTGGGTCTTGAATTTAATTCTGATTCTGGTTGAATCGACTCGAGCAGAGGACATATAGTTTTATTAATAGTATTTATATTGTGTTTTCTACTACATGTTACATCTCTCTGTTTTTTACCACATTCCTGTCAGCAATGATTTTATATTGCGAGCGAAACAGCAAAGACACAAGGCCTTTTCATGTTACGGAGGCCCATGGCCCTATATATAGAAAAATCTAGATGATGGTATTAGGCCCAATATTAATATCCCAGAAAAGGGACAAAAATGCCAATCATATAATAACTTCTGCAATATTAATCATTCGCAGTAGTGATAATATTTTTCTTCTAGGATAAGAAATCATGGTATTAAGACGTCAATGAGAAAAGGACTACAACTTGAGATCTAGAATCTGCTTCAAAGTTAGGATGATGATAAAGCATAAATAAACTCATTCGGCTTTTTAATGCTAATAAGTAACATGTCTTTTGTTTATGTTTCGCCATGTTAAGTAGTCGCACATTCTATGTAAACAATCTACTTTTATTTATTTATTCATCCAGAATGTAAAAAGCATTTGATATATCGAAGTAAAAAAAAAATGGAGTTAAAAGGACGGGCGCCGTAGGGACAACGACGGGGGGAAGGAAGAAGTAGCGAGCGAGACGCCGTGACACGCGCTCACTTGCGAGCGCTTTATCCGACACGACTCCGATTCCCCCCGCGTCGAAGCGTCCGACTCCACCACCCGAATCCCGATCCATCTCTCTCTCTCTCTCTCTCTCTCTCTCTCTCCTCTCGGTAACTGTTACGGTCCCCTCGCCACCCGAAGCATTCCGTCCATCGCGCCGTCGTTCCCCAAAAAGACACCCCGTTTTCGCCGTTAATCACCAATTAATTAAATCCCTCCTAATTAGGCACATTCCCCGGGGGGACCCATCTGTCCGATTCTTAGAACGTGAGGCTGCGAGGTCTACGGCGGGGTGGGCTCCTGGGTGCGATCTCACGGGTCCTCCAACAGCCGTACGAGCTCCCACTGGGAGACACGATTTTGTACTTCAAGGAATGCTGCATTGCATGCCTCGTGCACTGCCCTTGACAACTTTTTTTTTTAATTTTTTATCATTATTATGATCCAATTTTGGAATATCATATGTGAATATTCAAAGGTGGTCGTGGAGTCTTTTTTTTTTATTTATTTTTAAATGGCTGCTGACTCTATGAAAAATTTTTGATGTTCGAAATTATTAATATTCGACTAATTTAAAGTTACAAAGATAGATCACTAATGACTTATTCTTTATTCAATGTGATGATTTTAACACTCGAATTCAAAATTGTCCTGCCCTCAGTTGGGAGAATCAAAATTGACTGTAGTTTTCTTTATGTCATTAACAAAAGTAAGTTAGATTTGTTTTGTTGACATGATGTAAAAATATAGTTCAACTTTGGGTACGTGGGAACTTGCATGTTCTTCCATATGTTGTATTATTTAAGATTTTTTTTTGGCAAAACTTCGTAAAGTTCTGCCAAATATGTGCTTATTTTTCGGTGAAGCTCATAAAAAAAAATTGGTCAAAGATAAAATTTTTCATATCAACTTGAAAATTTATATCGGACAGAAATTATCGCCCAAACCAGTTGACAGAATAAAGATGTCACGTTACAAAGTTCTTGGAACTTATTAAAACAAAAATTCAAGCATCGAAACACTGCCATAATGGTAATGCATCTCAAAATTGGCACTCCAGAATCTAACTCATCGATGCACCTCAAAAATTTACTTATGAATCAAGACAACATAGAAAACTGCATTATTAGTTTTCAAAATTCTGAATGCACGCATGGGCGAAGACTAGACTTCAGAAACGATGGAGGATGTATTTTATGCCTTTGTCACTCCTCAATATTTGTGCTAACGATGCATGCATGTTGAAACTTGGTAGAAATCGGTTCAAGTGTATATTCCCTGAGAAGCCATCCATCTATTAGTCACATGTTCATTTTTTTTTATCATACAATTCATATTAGTGAATTAATAAATCCACAATTACATTTCGTAGTTCTTAATCAAGATGGAAGAAATACTTGTATAAGTCCCAACGCAAATTGAACACCCGTGCGCATAGGAACTTTACAACGTTGACTAATTAGCGAATATAGCGTCGATCTTAAACCATTCAACCGTATTTAATATTCAATATATTGTGAACCTTTTTGTTAATACCCGGTTGATTAGTGATTAGGAGACAAGAAAGATCTCCTTCTTCAAGAGATGTTTCATACACACCCATTTAACACATTCCAGGTTAGTGTTTTACTCTAGAGTTGCTCTAATAACAACTCTCTTCCCAGTGATACTAAAAAAACACATAACATTCCTTAACTCCATCATATGACTGGAAAATCCATGTAAAAAAATAAGTATTTGGACGAAAAGATAATAAATAAAGTTTTTGTTCCTAGGTTGTTTCCATACCAAAAAGTCCCAGCGCAGTCTCAAAGAAGGTTGTAAAAAGGTGATTACCTTTTTTTTTTTTCAACCCAAGCCGCGTTAAGAATGATGCACATTTATCACAGGTTGTCTTCATCCATCACCGAGTTCTAATAATTTGATGTCGTTCCGAACAGCACATCTGACTATATATGACGAATGAGACTTTCGGCGAAATTTTTTTATATTTACAAGAGTTAAAATTAGAGACCTTTACTTACTATAAGGAAAATCTCCACTCTACGTAATTTTTCTTTAACTTTTTTAAACAAACATATTTCATTTTGTTTTCTTAACGTGCTCTGCCAGTGTATTGGGACATGACTAATTCATTAATGAGTAGTCGTTTTAATACTATAGTTCTTGCATTTCAACTCATGATAATATATTTTTTTGGTGGCCAATTTTCGGTGTTTGAAAAGTGGTGCCAATGATCCAACTCAGTATTAAAAAATGCATTATTCACATAATCTATCATCGAGTATAATTAATTTGGTTAAATTCATTTCGTGTCGTGTATTTGACAATAGTAAGTGAGACTTTCAACGAAAATATTCTAAATTCTAAAAAAATTTAAACTAAAAAATTTACTCGCTTAGCACTAGTTTCATTAGATATCACTTAACAAACAAAAGTGACCTAGCTCCCATTTTTTTTTAAATACAAGTGAAAAGGTCCCAAACTCTTGAACTTTAAGTGCAAGGTGGATAGGAATTTAGGCTAAAAGTAGGTACAGGACTGATTAGTTTAATGTCAACAAACTTTTCTCCCCCATGCACTCCACACGAATCCCCACCTCCCCGTTAACCAGTCTCAGTTCTACTGAAACACGAAGGCCCCTCAACATGCACTAAGCACTCTAATGCCGACTCTTATATATTCACTTTGGAAACACTCCATTTTCCCTTTTTCTCTGCTTCTGTTCATTGGAGTTGTTTGTGGCAAGGGGCGGACTGAGCAGTGCCACCCACCTTTGCATTCTATCTCCTTTTCCCCTTCTCTCTCTTCGCAGTCGACCATGTCCCCTAACTAAAAGAGGACATTTTTTTTTTCTACTAATCACTCCGAATATCTCTTCACTCTTCAGTACCTTTCTCTGATAACATGTCTCCTGCTGTTGTTCTCATCCTTCTAGTCTTATCTCCTTCCATCCATGCATGCAGTGGTCGCGTTCTAAGAGTGGAGGCCAAATACTCACACACACTGTTTGACGTCTCAAGCAAGGTCAGTGCAACCTCCTTGTATAACTTTGATCAGTAGAAATAATATAAGGATCTTGAATATTTATGTATTTTAGTACCTGTTTCTATATATCATGGTATATATGATCTGAAATAAAGTATGGCTTTTGCCCAAAATACACATAACTTAGCAAAAGAAAAAGGGATTTGTTCTTCCTAAATTTGTGTCAGATCTCTTGTTCAGGGTTTCCGTCTAGCCAAGCTCACTGATTCTTCAGTCCCGACGATACCCTCACCGGGAGGAGTGGTTCCCGTTGATACAATTCATGGATGTGCAAGTGCAACATATGGAAAGCCGAGGAGCTCAGAGAAGCAAACCAAGGATGCTGACGGGAAGAGATCGAGGGTGTTATCAGCAGGTGCTGTTCAAAATCCATCACTTGTGAAGGTTTCCTGGCGTGTGCCTCGTGATGGAACAAGGGAGCATCCGAGGTTTGATGTGGATTACGTTGGACCAAGGACGCATCCCCCATCCCACAACTGAGGCCCACCTTCGATCTGGTTTTAAATTTCCATGATCATATATGTTTAAAGAGCTTGGTTCCTGGTTCCGAACACTTTTGATCTACATAACTACTCCACGTTTCAATCTTGGTTAATTAGATTACACAGGCTATCTGCATTTTGCTTATTGCAATGGCTTGTTTCTCGTATCTTTGTATTATATATATACATAATGATCGCAGATATATATAAAAAAAAGACTGCAACTGTTCGCCTTAAATTCTCAATTTTTCTAACATGAAATTACAAGTATCTGACGATGGTGGATTGTACAGGAGCTGAGACTGTAATGCCTCCTCTTTCTGGATCTCGACATGCAACTAAAATCAAGGTAAACTGCATGCATTACTCCAGAATGGTGTGAGAAACTAAATAGAATGTTTGTGTGAATTAAGGAGATCACATATGGTGATATAGTCATGCAATGGTTTGAGCCACTGCCTCTTATATCGTTGTTTAGGATAATGTGAAGGGTCAATGTTCAAATAGACAAACATGCATCGGTACAATTTAACTTCAGATGCATGAAAATTGGGAGGGTTGGTGACAAGCTAAGTTTGTTCTTGTGTAGGTACGGTCATTGGTAGGAAATGAGTCTAACGAAGAATACTTAGTGTCCAAGGAGACTGGAGTTTTTGCAGACCTAGTAGCCATGGACTACCCGAGAGCTCGACGAGGACCTTCGATCCACAATAGATGATTAATTCGGAGTCTTGACGAGTGAAGATCCATATATATTATCATATTAAACCACAGTTCTCTTCATCCTTTCCATTACTGTATTTTTTTTTGTTTAGTGACGAAAAAAGATGACCGCTGTCTGCACAAAACTTTGGCATAACTCTGTACATCGTGTGGTCGTTGCGATGATCATAACTGCAGAATGTAGTTAATATCTGTTAACTCTCTCGAGCTCTTCCCTCTCCCACACGGGACTGCAGGTTTTCTGCATGTTAGCAGGAATGTTCCATTGTTTTTGTTCTATAAAGTGTATATGAAGGTTCTATAATATTGTCTACGTACAAATCTACCATAGTGCACCATATGTATAAACTAAGCTAGTTATAGTGTTCCAGGAAATCTAAAGAAGAAAAGCTATTGTTAAACACGTAAAATAACAATAGTAGGAGACCATCATGTAACATTTCTCGGGTTTTTGTTTGGGATGCAATGCCATTCTCATATGAATTTATTTTTTGTATTGTTCTTATGTGTCAAACCTAAAAAAGATACCTATTTCATGTAGCCTAAGATTTCTTCAACGAATTCTTACAAACACTATTAAAACTTAAGCTTAGAACCGGACAGCTCAGTTTAAGCTCCGCAGTTTCATTAACCCCTCGGTTCGTAACCCGCCACCATTTTTGTTTTGTTCTTATCACAAATTCTTTTTTCGCCCATCTTTTTTTAGTTCTCATTTCAAATTTTGCTTCTACCAAAAACACTCACATTTTAGTTCTAATTTTTTGTTCTACTTTAAACACACTATCATAATTAATTTATTAAATAACTGTTCATTAAGACTCCCAAGAATATTTAGTTTCCCTTGCCAAACCCAACACAAGTTTGATAGTGAAAATAAAAAAGATTAAAGCTTTCAATTATTTTAGATTTCTAAGACGCCTGTGGGCTATCCTTGTTTTTTTGGCAATAGCAAACACAAAAAAAAAAACCCAAAATCAAAGATGGAATTACATTTATATCTTTGTGGTGAGAGAATTAACTCGAGTGGGTTTACTTTTGAACCTATAGTTCGAAATATTTATTGGGAAACCCCCTCCACCATGTGTTTTAGTCTGAAAACTTGTAGCTCTTCCCTTCCTGGGCTCTGTAGAAGCATATGATGCCACTATGGACGTGCACATTGTAGGTGGAACTTGGAGGTCGAGTCCTGTTTGAGATCCATATGTGGTTTCTACTGTCTAGGTGCTGCTGGAGCAAAATATGAGCACTGTTCCCACCACATAAAATATACATATGAGCTTTTGTTCATGACAAGATGAAAAAGATTAATCATAACACTTCATGATCCCATCGAATTAATAAGTAGCTATTGATTTCTTAACAAAGAGCATGTGCAAGGCCAAGTGCTTAAAATCTGCCAACAGCCCACATTTTAAAGCTTCCCACCTTTCCACCAGAGAAAAAAAATAACTCTGATCTGGATTGGCTCATACTTTATTTACTCAAGATTTAGCTATGATAATCTATTATTAGTGTTAATTGCCACAAGTTTTCGTGGGACTAAGGACTTAAAAGAAAAGAAACGAAATACACAGAGAATGAAAATATTATGGATGTACATATAAAACTGATTACCAATTTGTTATATGCCCAGTACAAATTTTACCTAAATATTTTCTCTTGATATATAAAAAACTTTCATGTTATTACAGCTTTATCGAATTCATGCCATTGGCCATAAACTATTTCTCCCAGAATTCCTATCAAATATAACTCCACTCACAAGATCTACAAACAGTTCTCTCCACTGCATCTGGAGATCTTCAACTTCTTTATCCTCCACATAATAAAATTCCCAACTTGCTTTTCCTCGCTTGGCAAAACGAGGTTCCTGAAAAAACAACTTCTTTAGCAATCCACATCAGCTGAGAACAAAAAGGTAAACAACATGTTACCATGCTCCCCTCGGCATTGGAGGAGTTGACTGAAGCAGAAGAAAGTACTTAAAACAATTGTGCTTCCGTATCCTCCTCCCAACTCAATATATGATTTGATACAGTAACTTGGTTTTCCTCTCAGAACCCAACAAGTGACCATGTGCAAAGACGGCGCGAATTGCGAAGAGATGGTCTTAACTTGAATATTCTAAAGCCACCTGGGGGACAGTAGTTTCATGCCTTCCAAAGATGTTTCCCTCGCATCCAAGCACCAGGATTCTAACACTCCTCCACTTACAAGAAGAGCAAAACTATGTGATTAAGATGGAATGAACGATATTCCTTCTCCAAAAAGGACAAACATCCCTGCCCCAAATCCAACAAAGATGTCCATGGGAGCTTTTTTACAGTGGGCCTAGATGGACTGCTGCCAGGAAAGATTGGATCTTGGGGCTGTAAATATATGCACAAAAAGTCTGGCACAACCTATAAATTGTGGAGTCCTGATCCCAATCTTAAGATCAACCTCTCCACCTCCCAGCCAAAAGAAATCTTGTTGCAGCTTTGTGGTTGTTTTTCGTCCAACATTTTACCTGAAACAGGCCCCACGTCATGAAACTAGTCGCAAAAAGACCCTTTCAGGCAAAATCTTAGTTTCAGAGATATTCTGTCATACGGATCAATTAGCCAAGAAATCTGAGAAATATTTGATTTTGAAAAGCATATAACTGGAACAAGGTCTTTGAGATAAAATCCCAGGGTGAGGAAAGAAAAGTTGGACTAAAGAACATATTGAAGCTAAAGGCCCTTGAGTGGATTCAAAAGTAGTGCATGTGTTCATATAGCACACAAGAGACGCATGATTAAACTAGTTCACAACGTAAGTGGTAATCACATCATCCAATTTGCTCAAGCATAACACTTCCGGCTTTCAGCAAAAACAAGAACAATAAAATCGTTGTGGTAATATATAAGTAAATAATGTAGTCTAAGTTCCAAAACATATAATTGGATCTCATCCAAGAAATTCTCGTGTAGACATTAAGAAGAATCCTCTGTCACATGGCCACTTGAGGATCTTGAAAGCTTACAACTTGATGTTTTTTCAATGAAAATAATTTGCTCAGGAATCAATGGAGACTTATAGTATTGTATGATTAATCTTAAAATAAATGTAACAGCCCAAAGCCCTAATCTTTCTATCTTGATAACTCAATTTCATTTAACATCACGTGCATGCCGAGCAGCTTTTGGGCTCAACAAGCTGAAGCTGACATTACAATAACGAAAGTGAGAAAATTACTTGGGCTTGTCATGGAAAGTTTGGTGCTGTATTTTTTTTCCCTTTGCTTTTGGCACCATTCTTGTCTTAATTACTTGACTTCCTATATAATCATAATTATTCACTTGGAAAGAAACATTTATGTAATAAACATAATATATGTATCTACTGAAATCTTTTCACTCTCTTGCAGGATATAATGTAAATTACCGGAATGTCTGTCTGCATATATGTCACTGCATTATGCTCAAAACTAGTAAGATTTTGTGACTCCTCTTCTCGTGTGAGCTAACATTATAGTGCTGTAGTTTATTACCGATTCATTATCGGAATATCCACTTATGTCGCTCAGTACAAAAAACTTAAGATATAGCTATTTACAATGCCCTCATCTACAAGTCCGAATGCATATGATGGTTTTCGTCTTCTCCATTTTCTTTTCCCATAATACTTCCTTATGGTCTAAGCTAGGCTAGTCCAATATGCATGTCAATTACTTTTATTCTTAGCAAGGGACGTTAAGATGTAAGCAAAACTCTTAAGTATAATAGTACTATGGGACGTTGATAACGCAACGGGGATCCTAAAGTGGAGGAGATTATAACTTTCGGACGAATCTCGAAAGAGGTTGATAGTTCAAAGCATCATCAATAGCTTGATAAACTCGGAATCCACTGAGGCTCGGAATCTACCGAAAAATAAAATCACACAGGTTTAATGAATAATTGGATAATAATTGAACTCTCAATAACAAAAGAGTTCATGCCTATTTATAGGCATTTTACAATTAATAAACTAATTTAAAAGATAACAATATTAACTAATAGATTCTAACTAATCTAAAAAGATAAATATAACAGCAATAACTACTAAAATATTATCTTATTTCTCTTACATTAGTCTCCCTTTCTTCAAAAGAGTTCGACCTCGAACTCTGAAAAAAGAATCTGGAGGATCATGCTTCACATCATGTTGTGGTCTCATCCTCTTTCTCAACTTATCAAATGAATCATTTAAGCCAATCACCATCAAATAACTCTTCAAATCTTGACTTGAAAATGCAATCCGCAAAAAATTAAAATATTTGGTGTTGATGAAAATTTTCATGCATTTCATATCAACTTGGAGCATTTGAAGTAGATCTCTTTTGTTAGTTGACGAGTTTAATTTCAACTTTTCATTCACCTTCTGAATAAATGTATCTTCTTTTTTCTCAGAAGAAAAATCCAAAATAACGAATTCGTCAATATTTGGATAGATAATAATATCTTCAACAACTTCTTGTAACTTTTCAGTTGGATCAGTTTCAACTTCACAAGATTGCACAGATTATGCAAGAAAATTCAAAATAATCAACTCTTCAATATTTGGAAAGATTTTAATATCTTCAGTAACTTCTTGTATTACTTCAGTTGGAGCAGATATAACTTTCAAAGATACTTGATGTTCACAAGATTGCATAGAATCTGATAGAGTTTGGGGAAGTTTATTGATTATATTATCCAATCGTTGCTGAAGCTTCTCAATTGAATTCTTGATATTCTCCAAATGAATTTGAACTTCTTGCATTAAATTTTGCTTGTCTTGTTGAGACTTGCTTAACTGCTGAAAAATAAGATAATGATACAACGAAGGCAAAAAGTGTTGAATAAGTAATTTTTTCAACTTTTGCCATGTCCGGATAGGTGATTTTTCATGATAAGCTCGAAGACGTTTATTATCTTTCCACCATGATAAAGACCTATTTGAAAATTTGTTAATCACTAATTTGGCTTGTTGAGATTCTGGAATATCCCAATAATCAAAGAAGTGGTCAACCTTAGAAATCCAATGTAAAAATTCATCAACATGAAAATAACCATTAAATGACGATAGTTTTGTCCTCATTTTGTTAGTTAAAATAACAAAAAAAAAGATAAAAATAATATAAACTAACAAATCATGAGAGAGAAAGAAAAAGAATGATAAGGATGCAACAAACTAGAGATAACAAAGAGGAGAAAACAAAAATAAAGGATGAATAAGTTATGAATGATAAGAAAAAAAATAAAACAAGAAAAATAAAATAATAAATGAATGATGAGAGAGAAGACGAGCACCGAAACGAAGAGGTAAATTTCCTCGAAGGCTCTGATACCACTTGACGCAGCGGGGATCGTAAAGTGGAGGATATTATAACTTTCGGACGAATTCCGAAAGATGTTGATAGTTCAAAACACCATCAATAGTTTGATAAACTCGGAATCCACTGAGGCTCGGAATTCACCGAGAAATAAAACCACACAGGTTTAATGAATAATTGAATATTAATTAAACTCTCAATAACAAAAAAGTTCATGCCTATTTATAAACATTTTACAATCAAATCTAAATTAATTTAAAAAATAATAATACTAATTAATAGATTCTAACTAATCTAAAAAGATAAATATAACAACAATAACTACTAAAATATTATCTTATTTCTCCTGTCAACTGATGCAAGCAGATTGGACGTTGAAAACTTACGCGTGAACTCAAACTCGCTGCTATTGATCCAACTGATGAACAAGCAAATGAAGCATTAGAAGTACAATAGTAGATATTTGGAACAATTAATGACAGCCAAAATAAGATCAAAACAAAGTTTAGGAATTATTTTTGAAAATTACTCCTTCGATTGTCTTGGCAAATAATGTTATTGGAATCGTTAACTTTTGTTTCATCCAATTTAAGTTGAGCATGACATCCAATTTAACTGGTATAACCTTAAGATAGCATATATATGACCTTTAAGTTTCTTATACAAAAGACTTAATAATTATTCATGTCATCATGCATGTAACTGCAACCAAGTCACTTGCTTGAGAAAACGAAGTAGATTTTTACCAAGAGGACAGGAGGCCTTGGGGAATATCGCACACGAGTTTTTACATGTTAACTTACTAATTAACAAACCTTCCATTATTCTTAGGGTGCAAAACGATATTAATCGCTTAGTAAGTCATGCACATGAAGCCAGTCGGGAGCCTCTTCCCACAGTAATTGAGCAGCAAGCTGAGGTTGATGGGGAGGTTGAGCCTGATGCCCAGAATGCTACCCCTGAGTACGGTGCACAGGCACACTGCAGCCTCCAGATCGGCGAGCCCTTGCAGCAGACTGCAGCATGGCTCCTTCGGGGGCGTGCCCAGGGTCAGGTTCAGCAGGCCGCCCAGGACATCGACGCAGACGCCGAGCTTGAGTGCGTCGATCGGGCACTGCTCCGTGCCAGGCCCCGGCCTCGGGCTCGGCGGACTGGGCGGACTCGGCACAGGCGGGCTCGGCCTGGGGCTCGGAGGGCTCGGTCTGGGGGTCGGAGGACTCGGTCTGGGGCTCGGTGGCGGCACCGGCTGGTACGGAGGGCTCGGCGGCGGCACCGGCTGGTACGGGGGGCTCGGACACGGAGGGCAGTGTGGCGGGCGGTGGTGGTGGCCGTGCGTTGGCTCGTACCCGTCCGATGTGACGAGGGTAAAGAAGAGTAGGTTGAGCATGAGGAAGACGGCAAGCACCGCCGTGGACCTGGAAGTGCTCATGTCTTTTTATTCGTGCTCGGTCACAGACGCCACTGACGAGCTCTGCGAACCGAGGAAGTGAACAAATGGTGCATGCAGCAAGAAGTAGTACTGACTGATAATGGCCAAGCAGCCTTTATAGTGTGGTGTTATGCGTTCTTGCACGAACGTTAAGGTCCAGTTGCTTAGATGAGATGAAGGTGGTAAAGGATCAAAGCCATCTGGTGCACGCATTAAGAAGGTGGTGGCCATGCAGGACAGGGACCAAAATTAGCCGTCGGCGCCACGGCCGTAGGTGGCGACGAGAAGAGTTTGGAGGATTGCCGGGGGAAGCGTGTTTGGATGAATGCCTGCGGAAAACGCAGCGTTCGGCTCGGCGCAGCGTTGGACGAAGCAAAGGCGTGGACGATGGACAACATTTGGAAACCCGCGCTTTGGATGCTGCTTCGCCGAGCAAAGTAACGTGGACATACATGCCAAGAAACGTGTGTAATTAATCAGGCCGCAGTATAATTGTACTCCTTGAGCTGTAAAACCAGAAATCCCCCAAGTAAAATGTTGAAGAGCCCTTAAGATCTCGTTTCCTATTGTTTGTTTTAATGTTCACAATATAAAAAATATTTTTCTCTCATTCTCATTTCATCCGAACAATGACAACAATAATAACACGTCACATGCTTCTACTCAAATCACAACCATTTCTCAACCAATTATATTCTAACTATCATATGATAAAACAAAATATAGTTGAAATAATTGATTAGCCAAATTATGTTCCAAGATTAACCAGAATTAGAATTTTGAATTCGATTTTTGACATGTTGATCAAGATTTATGGTTTCGTTCCCACTGGAATCAATGTTGGACACTTATGAGCCTACATAAAAAAATGAAATAATATAATAAAAAAACATCTTATTTTTCATAATATATAGTTCATGAAATAAAGGTAATTATTCTCTTAACCTAATAATTTGAAACTTGAGTTGAGAGTAAATGCTATTACATTTTTATAGTGCAATAATTTATCTCTACAATATAATTTTTTCTAATGAAAAATTTACTCTTTGCCTTTTTAAAGGATACTAATCTTATTTAGTAGAATAAAACATACTAAGATTCTATCATACTTTTTTATTCCTAACTAAACCTATATGGCCTTAAGGATTAAGGGTATCCACATAATAGTTAACGTTGTTTAATTAATTGACATAATCTATATCAAATATAACATATATTCCGAATCTTAATTGAAAAAGAATCATCATAGCTCCTACTAAATAAGAAGATACATTGCTCTCTATTTGGTGTATGGCTTGGCTTTTGAGTTGGCACTGCAATTATGATATGAAGGACCTATGTGCGTGGCACTTTGTCACTCAAGTAAGTAAGCTTGATGCTCTGAAATGTGTATAGATATAGCTCCACCTTCTTCGTGTACCTCTTGTAGTTCGGAGCATGCAACAAACAAATTTACTAAGATCTGTCAATAGATTTTTAAACAGTTGCACCAAACATGTATTCCAGGACCCCTGCATTGCATGTAATTAATGTTCATGTTTTTAAGAAGAAGGGATCAAAGAGAAAGAAGAAAAGACAAACAAAATAAGTAGTGTGTACAGACATATTCAGTTCACACCAAATTGGTGCCACATATTCATTAATCTATATAACCTAAGCAATCTTTGTACATATACTGTGCATAATTAATGATAATTTATTTCAGTTATGTAACAACAACAACAATCATCATTCACTTTTTAATATTTATTTCACTATTTCTTTCATGTACATGTGATAGAAATAAACTCTGATAATATTTTGAAGATTAGATAAAACGAAAAATGTCTATTATATAATAAAAAAAACGATATGACTTCAAGAGAAAAATGGCAGGATAAAAGGTAAATGTTAAAGAAAACAAATAGATGCATATGATCTTTTCAAACTGAGACACATATGAATACTAATATTGTAAGTAAACATTTAAGCCCATGATGTTATAAAGCTAAAATATATTAAATTAGTAATAGAATGATCCCAGTGTTTTATACAAACTTTCACACTAGGGGCATGATAATATAAAGCTAAAATATATTAAATTAGTAATATAATGATCCGAGGATTTTATACAAACTTTAACACATCATTTTTAACAAATTACTTGATTTTTTTATACATATTGTTATTCAATATGTGTTATTTAAAACTTTATCAATATTGCTTGGTTTAATTTGAGAGAAGAAAGTTGAAAATGCATCTAAATTCTTTAGCACACTGTTGTTGATGTCCTATCACTTATATTACCTATAACTTGATCAATGACATAATAGTTTGTTCTTTCAATCTTTTGATAATTTTAAGATTCTTAAACTTCTTTTTTCTATTTGATTTTCATTGTGCTATGTTAGTCCAATTAGAAACTTAGAACGTAAAGGTTATTATACGAAAAAAATAGTATGATATTAATTTAATACAAGTAATATGATCCTACTTATGTAGCATCTCCATCGAATGCATACAAAGAAATTAGTGTAAATACAGATTATACGTAAACATGAAGATGAGAAATTGTAAAGAAAACAGGAAGTGGACAATAGGAATCAATCCTTGGTGATGTGGAAGGATTTGTCTACTATACCTATATATCTATTAGCCAACAAAAACTACTTATCTACATTAATCTGCAATCACTGATCAATTCTTCTGATTGATTGTTATTATTAACACTTGATTGTATACGTTCAATGTTGAAAATTTTACCTTTCAAAGAACTGGATCTTGGTTAAGTTACTGTCGTGTGAAACAAGTTGCAAAATTTCTTTCAGATCCTCATACTTCGCGTTCTCAATCACTAAGATGGTGCTAAAGTATTCTCTTGCTCAAGAATAATTTTGAAAGACCTGTCAGTACAAAACCTGAGACGTGCATGAAATCCAGAGCTGTCAATTTTTGCATCCCAACGAATATATATTCGATGTAATCAATAACCCAAGGTGATCACGACAAAATTTCATTTTATTAAGCATTTTCTACTCGCTTTGCGGTAATTTCTTAACCTTGAAGATTATCCTCTCTCTCTCTCTCTCACTCTCTCTCTCACACACATTAATTAATATACAAAATTCTTTCACTGTAATAGAAAAAGCAAACGGGAATGCATAGGAGTGTAAGAAAAATCCCATCAATTTAAAAAATCTACTTCACCGGAAACTGAGAGAAATAAAAAATAGAAATCCGAATATATTAATTTAGGATGATTTTAATAAATTAAAATTTATCTTTCAAAATTAGGATCTCATTTGAAAATTTGTAAAGATTCATGGAGTCCATTTTTTATTTCTAAAAATAATTCATAAATTATCAAGCCTTTTTTATAGTTATAATATTTTTTTGTATATTTTCATATTTTTCTATAATAATAATAATATATAAACTTGCATGCCATATAAACATATAAACATGCATGTCATAAACTATATCATCAACCTTATATGATCATACATCATGCTTACATTCATTCATCATACAACATTCATATGATATAAACATCATGTCATATCTGCTTTACTTCGAAACCATCATATGCAAGTAACATGTAATAAAAACATATATTCATATCATTTTATCACATACATAACATATCATTTCATCACATACATAACATATCATATACATTCTAAGAGTATCTTCATAATTCCTTAATCCTTATTTTTTGACTTCATACTTTACATCTCTTCAAAGTTACTTTACAACCCTTTAGATCTTTTTTCATTCTTTATTATGTGATCATTCATGTGACATCTTCATTCTTCATCTTTATCACATAATAACATCTTTACTTTCATTTTATATCATAATTCATACTTAGGAACACACACATCATAATAGTGAAAGACTTTATTTTTAGTTATCTTTAGGAACACACACTTTATGATGAGGAACATTGTTCATTGGAAAGTACATACATAGATGTAGGACTTTACTTCTCAGGCTTAGATTCCCTTGAAATACATATATAAGTGCAGAACTTTACTTTTCATCTTTACTTCATCGTCACCATCTTAACATTCTTTCCTTGTCATAAAATATTTTAATTTCACTTTCATTCTTGTTTTATCTTATAACATCTTTGATCTTAACATAGTTAAAAAAATCATATCACATCATCATAAGTCACATCCTTGGAACACGCACATCATAATAATGAGGGACTTTATTTCAAGGAATATACACATTATAATAGTGAGGGACTTTATTTCGAAGAATGTGCACACTATAATAGTGAGGGACTTTATTTCAAGAAATACACACACTTTCTGATGAGGGACTTTGTTTCTTGAGAATCACATACACAAATGCAGGACTTTATTCGAAGAATGTGCACACTATAATAGTGAGGGACTTTATTTCTGGAAATACACACACTTTCTAATGAGGGACTTTGTTTCTTGAGAAGCACATACACAGATGCAGGACTTTACTTCGCAGGCTTAGATCCCATTGAAGTACATACATAGGTGCAGAACTTTTCTTTCTCAACATTGATGAGTGAGATGTTCTTCTTCAACTTTAGGAGCATTATGCTTTGGAATACATCAATCATTCTTCATATTTTAGTCTAATTATGGCTGAACATACATTTTGTATATCTAGGTGTCATATAAATTCATCAAGCATCAATTCATAACATAAATACCTTGAAAATAAATTAAAATTATCATAAGTATGATCAATCTGCGAGGGTAATACGACCCGATCATATTTTTGCCCTTCAGGCCGTATTAACTCCCTGCAGGTCGTATTAGGCTCGCACATAAAAATACGATCAGCCCTATATTTTTGCCCCCCAAGTCATATTTTTGACCTTCAGGTCGTATTGACCTCGCACCAAAAAATATTGGCAGCCCGTATTAACACTCTTTAGCTCGTATTGAGCTCGCATCTTACACATTTTTCAATGAAACTTTGGAAAAACGTAATACAAAGCATCCTAAAGAGTCTAGACTTGATCTATATATCAATAGACATCAAAAGCACATAAAAAATATACGAAATTACCCTTTCTTTTGAATCTAGGATTCATCTTAAATCTCACGAACATGAAATTCTAGCATAAGAATTTAACATCGGAGCTCAAGAACATGAATCATATATGAGAACCCTTTAGATCTAATGCATAATGTAACCCTTAATCACAATTCCTAGGTTCTTGGATCTCTCAATCCAAACATAAAAAAATATTGAGAGGAGAGAGAGGGGTTGGATCCCCTTTACATACTTATGATCTTGTTCTTCCTCAATGTTAATCATCTTTCCTTTGTCCATGTCCTCTTTCTCTTTGCCCTCTTCTTCTCCCTCATTCTCTTCTTTTTTGCTCTTCTTAAGTTGTAATCGTCACGTGGGAGAAATAAGAAAAAAGAGGAGAGAGAGGATTTGAGGACTTTTATAAAGTCTAAATCAGGGTTTCTTAAGATTTTCTTCAAATGACTTAAATATCTCTATTCAAAAATTGATGTTTTACAATCCGAGGGTTGCCTACTTATTAATTTGACATCTGCTACAGTTAAGTAGGACATAAGTAACACCATGCATGCATTCCAAAGTTAAATGTAAACCAAATCACGCAAGAAGAGGACTACTTAGGAGCACCATAACATGTAAACCAAATGACGCAGGATTTATGACGAATCTTACTGGCATCACGATAACGTGATAACTTAATTATTCCTGCAAAAAAAGAGATAAAAGATAATTATTCATGTAAAATGCGTCTATTATTATAACGTTATAACTTAATTATTCCTGCAAAAAAAAATATGAAGATAGTTATTCATGTAAAATGTCGTGCAAACGATTCTTTTATTCTTCGATGAAGTAACAATACATGGCAACTAGCTCCACATAATTGAACACACAGGAAACTTATCGGACCATAAAAGCACAGATCACCGTTTTCTTCTCCGATTAGCCAAAGCTAAAAGAAGGGAACAAACGTAACAAGCACACACAAAAGGAACAGGGGACAAACAAACAAGTTCAAACTTCAAAGGTTACTGGATAGTAGATAACCAGTTTCAGAACGAAGGACGCATGCATGCATGCGTGGCTACGAGCACGACTTGAGCACAAATGGCGTCGATTCTTTAATAACACTGGAATCCCGTCGGCGCGTCCTTGCCGCAGTAGTTAACGAGAAGGCTGAGGTTGATGGGGAGGTTGAGGTTGATGCCGAGGACGTTGCCCTTAAGGGCGAGGCAGAGGCAGGCGGCGACCTCCGCGTCGACGAGGCCCTCAAGCAGAGAGCAGCAGGGCTCTCTCGGAGGGGTGCCAATGTGGAGTTTGAGGAGACTCAGAACGTTGGCGCACACACCGAGCTTAAGTGCGTTCATGGGGCACTTGCCGCCGGATGGTGCCGGCGCCGGCGCCGGCGGAGTCTGCGGAGGCGGCGGCGGCGGGGAGGCTGCGTTGCCAACCTTGAAGAGGAGGAGGTTGACGGCAAGGACGAGCGCGATAGGTGTGATTTTTGACGCCATGTCTTCTGCTACTGTGCTGGAAGCTTGCACTTGTTGTGGAAGGCATGGTGTTAGGAGGGCCTTGAAGTATCTATCTATCTATATATATATAGAGAGAGAGAGTTCATAATTAACATGAGGTGAGAGAAATAATTAACATGATACATATCTACACGTAAATAATTTCAGAAGGCATATGCACACGTAAGAATGCTCGACTATGGAGCGTAGAAATCATGATGGGTGTTTCTAGCATTTTTTTAGCAGCAAATTAGCATTGGACAGTCGTGGAGCTTGGACGCCATGCAGATTTGGAACGTAAGGGAGGAAGATGACAAGGGCCGGCCCTGTGAAATGAGTGACACAGTGAGGCTGGAGGACGACGTGTTTTTAGTATTATACCTGGCAATTTGATTCCCATGGTCTGGATCCCGACTCCCGTACACACGTATCCTCACCAGATGCATATTGTACTAGTTAATTCTCACCAGTCACCATCTTGATTAGTTAGCTATTACGTTTGCTATAAAATATCTATATGTGCATGGTTAAAATCTCATAACCAGATAATCCCATTGCTTGGTTCATTTTTTCCTCCGGATTTATCGAAATTTTATTTTGCATCATCTCTTTGTTGAGAAGAAACCAGATCACTTGATCTTAGATCAACTGCCATATCCTTTTTTGAAGAATGTAGAATATAAGAACACCTTATTTCTTTTTTTTTTTGGTTAAAAAGGAAAGATGAAGCACATTAAGACAAAAGAGTCATAAAACGGTAAAATACTCCATCACTGATTTCTAGAAACCCTAATCTCTATAGAGGTGAAGTAAATGTACGTCTCAATCGATGTAGTCGTTATGATAATGATTATTAAGATTCCTCTTCTTCATTAATTTAGTGACAAGGATGTCTCAAGAAATCATCACTAAGATCTTGAATACTGTCTCTGCATCAATTATTTCGGTCTCAATTAATCAGACGATGTATTTATTTGCTTCTCGATGAGATCATAGATTCTTATATGGTGGTTAAATATTGCGGATGCATGTGAATAAAACCAGAAACAATAAGGTTACAATGATCGAGCAAATTAAAAAGTACAATTTTTTAACACGAATTTTCATGCGTCAATCTATGGAGGACTTTCTGATATCACTACATATTATCATTTTTTTCTCATTATCTTTTTGTTTTCTTTTTATAATTTAAATGTTGAATGTGAAAGTAAAAATCGGATTTAAGGCACATCAGCAGGTTTTGCGAAGATAGGGCGATTCCATTCAATTGACTTCCGGAGAGAAAGCAACGTGACCCTGCCCAAAAGGAAACAAACGTACGCCTGATAGAAATAAAGATCCAATTGTCATGATTGCATGAAGGTGAATTCGGCGTGAACTTTGTGTTATGACAATTGAAAACGATACATGTGGACCTACGTAGAGCTAGGCGTTTCGAAATGTGCAGATGGTCATGCATTAGGCGTGACCACGGGCCGGGACGATTCGGCCGGCCTGACCACTATCGGATGATTCGGTCGGCTTGGTCTATATCGATTTGATTTTTTGAGATTTTTTTCGACTCCCTAAGTAATCGAATTGGGATCGAGTTTTATTTCCTTGAGATTTGATTGGAATTAGGTTGAGATCGGATCCGAATTATTATAACTCAGACTCGATTAAATATATTATATTAATATTAAATTATTTTTAAATATTATATTTATATTTATTTTAAATAAAATTTATATTTTATTTGATATATATATATCTTAAATAGATATTATATTATCATATATATAATTTAAGTGATAGTTATCATATTTATATAATAACTGTACCGATTTATTTCTTATTCTCCAAAGTTTAAAAGATAAGTTATCACCGCTTTTTGAAGCTTCCGACGTATGAATTATGAGGAAGATAATATGAGGACAAAAGTAATAATATTATTGTTATGAAAATAGTTCACTGAAAATAATTAAAGTGATAATTACTTATAGAAACTCCTTACTTACGAAGCATATCCATTTCTTATAGTACAAGGAAATTAGAGTATATCCAAGTTCCACGCAGCAACGAATATCAAAATTATCTAATATTATTGTTATCTTAAAAAAAACTACGTATATATGTGTATGAGTATCAGAATACAATTTGTTATTCCTTAAATAAAGCCGTAATTTGTTGTAATCTAACAAAAAATGCTATTACGTGTACTACAACAAAATGATGAGCATATCCAAATGATTAATGGGCATGTAACACTCATAATGTTCTTATCATAGCCATTCGTCTAATTTCAACATTGCAGATCAAATCTAAAAAACATCCCTAGAAACTACTCTCTCTTCTCTCCAAGTCACCTCACCCATCCTCCCTTGAAAATTGTTGGATTGTGATGCCGCCGGTAGATCTTATCGTCCTCATTCCTTCCGTGCTAGATCTTGTCGTCATCGATCTTTTCTATCGATGTTGGCTCCCCGCGAACCTCTCGGTCAGCGCTTGCCGCAGCCTGCGGCATCGTCAACTCCGGCATCGCGAGGCTCATCATCGGTCCTCACCGCCGTCGCCGCAGCGATACTGGGCTTCCCAGACAAGGCTTCCCTGTCCCTCCATCATCGTCGATGCTGTCACCGCAGTGGTGCCTAGGGTCCCCGACCCTGGCCGTCGACAACGGTTCACCCTGAACCTCCCGATCAGCACGGCCACTTGCGACATCCTCATCTCCGACGTCGCAAAGCTCTTTCTCATCGGCCGCGATAGCCTATGGCATCACCATCTTCGGTGTCACGAGGCTCATCGTCTATGTGTTGGAGGCAACGGCCTCCCTAGTGGCATTCCTATTGTGAGGATTTCTGCACGAGAAAAATTATACACCGCGAGAAAAATTCGAGAAATTTAAGGTGTCGCAAAATTGTATTAGATGGAAGAAACATAAGAGAATTACAAGATCAGATTGTGTTCTCTTTGGACCCCCTAGGGAGTTTATATAGGCACTCCCTTTAACAGATGATAAGAATTATAGACCGACTGGGACTCTCAATTAATTCCCAAAAATAAGACACCTATCTCGTTATAAGAAAATAAATCAAATCCGAATCACATACAGAACATCCAAAAAATTTTTGGTCAGGGGGCTCCGCCCCCTTGCAACCCCCGCAAGGGGGGATCCCCCCTTAACCCTCAACAGGCTCGCTGACAAATCTACTGAAGCGCCTGATTGTATAAGGAGACACATTAAGTTCAGATTCAAGGCATTATCAACAAATCTTCACCTTGACTTGAATCCTCTAATCAGATATCAAATACTACTTGCCGCCGCCAGTCCCGATTTGGGACTAATGCCACCTATCAATATTTAGCAAGTCCAAACAATGTTGAAACTTGCTAGTAGGAACCGATTTGGTGAACATGTCCGTTGGATTATCTTCTGTGCCGACCTTTTTTACCTTGATCCTCTTCTCAGTACGGATGAAGTGATATCTGACGTCGATGTATTTGGTTCTTTCATGATGCACTTGATCCTTGGCTAAGCATATTGCACTTAAATTGTCAGAGTACATTATAACCTGATCTTGTTGTAGTCCAAATTCTCCGACAAGGCCTTTTAACCAGATGCTTTCTTTAGCAGCTTTTGTCAATGTCATGTACTCTGTCTCTGTGGTAGACAATGTAACTGATTGCTGGAGTGTGGCTTTCCAACTGATAACAGAATTGCCAAGAGTGAAAACATAACTTGTCATTGATCTTCTTCCATCAACATCTGCAACATAATTTGAGTCTGAATAACCTGCAACCAAACACTCTTTTTCACTTCTATAGATGAGGCCAATGTCAGATGTTCCTCTCATATATCGAAAGATACACTTTACTGCCTGTGCTCCTTTCCTGAATTTCTCATAAATCTGCTGACCACATTAACAGAATGCGCAATATCAGGTCTTGTGCATACCATAGCATACATCAAACTTCCGACTGCACTGGCATATGGAACTCGAGACATATACTCCTTTTCTTGATCAGACATAAATTCAGTTACAGAAAGGTGTACATTTGAAGCTGATAGAGTACTTAAGGTCTTCGCTGTAGACATATCAAATCTGGACAAAATCTTCTGAATGTAACTTTTCTAAAACAGAAAAATGTTACCCTTTATGTGGTCTCTGTAAATCTCCATCCCTAAAATCTTCTTTGATGCACCAAGATCCTTCGTATCGAATTCTGAACTAAGGAGCTTCTTCAAATTCTGAATGTCTTCCATATTCCTAACATCAATCAACATATCATCAACGTACAAGAGCAGATAAATAATGGAATCACCCTCCACCTTCTTGTGATAGACGCAACAATCATAAGGGCTCCTGTTGAATCCCTTACTGATTATAAAATTATCGAATCTCTTGTACCACTGTCTCGGTGATTGCTTCAAGCCATATAATAACTTCTTCAATCTGCAAACTTGGTCTTCTTTATCTGGGATAAAGAAACCCTCTAGCTGACTCATGAGGATGTCTTCTTCAAGTTCCCCATGTAGAAAAAATGTCTTCACGTCTAATTGCTCGAGCTCCAAATTCTAATGTGCTACAATGACAAGTAGCACCCGGATGGAAGTGTGCCTGACAACTGGAGAGAATATCTCATTGTAATCTACTCTCTCTTTCTGTCTGTAGCCTTTAGCAACTAGACGTGCTTTGAATCTGATGCCTTCAACTTCTAGATTTCCAATCTTTTTCTTGAAAATTCACTTGCATCCAACGACCTTTCTACCTTTTGGTAAATTGACCAACTTCAAAGTCTGATTCTTGTGAAGAGACTCCATCTCTTCACTTATTGCTGCAATCCACTATTCTGATTCTGCACATGTGATAGCATCCTTGTAACTCGATGGCTCTGGTGACTTCATCTCTTCAATTACTTGGAATGCATATGCAACCATGTCCTCAAAGCCATAACGTTTTGGAGGACCTACTTGCCTGCGAGTGTCCCGGGGGCTTCTCCCCGGGGCACATCGAGTTATCTTATCATGTATTTTCCTTTTCAACTCACTTTTGTACTTAGTTTATTTTCTAAGTGTGATGGTGATAGTTTTGTAATTTGCACTCCAGAAAAGTGCACCCCCGGAGATGGTCCTCCACATCACACGTCGCAATTCTACCACCCGAAACGGTGGTATAGTAGGGGAGACCCGCTAGTCCTCCCCCGAAGCATTGTAATCATTCATATTTACTCAACAAAGATTTCAAGCTTCCTTAAATCTAGCATCGTGCCTCAAGCGTGGGGTGGCAACCCACAAAAGAGCGTCCCAAAGCGTTCCAAGCGATCGAGCGTTACGCCGAGGTGCCCGTTTGTTCACAAACGCCTCCACCGAAGAAGCGTCCGCTCAGGATCGTGCGTTCCAAAAGTTGTGGCATACAAAAAGTGGCATAAGCAAGCTTTCGCAAAGTGCTCAAAAGAGTTTGCCTAGACATGGGCGCCGCACGGGTCGGTCGAGCGAAAAATGACCCCGTGACAAGTTGGTATCAGAGCAGCGTTTCTAGGACCGCTCAAGTTGGCGTTCGGCGATCAAGGTGAAATGATGTCGAACTCGGAGATGACGAATGAACCCGTCGCACCGGAGAAGGGCCGCCAGGATCGAGGGCGTGCCTCGGCCAATTCCAATTGGACGTGGGTGAGATGCAAGACCAACTCGCAATGCACGAGCGGGAGTTGGAGAAGACCGTGGATCTTGCCACGGTGCGGGAAGAGATGGCGCCGTTGTATACGCGTCTCGAGTCCATGGAAGCGACAATCATGGACATGCGGGAGACCTTGGACAATGGTCTCTCAAACATGCGGTTCGAAATGGAGCAAGAGTTCCAGACCTTCCGGGATGAGCTCAAGCGACGCTATGGAGACGGGCGGCGCCCCGAGGCGCCCGCCCCGCATGAGGCAAGAATTGATGTGCCAAAGTCGAGGCCCTACAAAGGCGAGCGATCGGCAAGGGAGATCAACGACTTCCTCTGGAACGTCCAAAGGTACATGGAGGCCTTGGACGTGACGTCCGAAGTGAGGATGGTGAAGACCGCATCCTTCTACTTGCAAGATGCGACGAGTCTATGGTGGCGGTGTCATTGCGACGACGTGGAGCGTGGCATTGTGGATCCCATTGAGAGGTGGGATGACTTCAAGAGGCAGCTTATCAACTACTTCTGCCATGCCAAGTCGGGACTGGAGGCCAAGATTGCGTTGTTCAACATTTACCAGAAGGGCACGTTGAAGGTGTACGTGAAAGAGTTCACCGAGCTCCGCCTACAGAATTCCCAAGTGGACGAAGACACGTTGTTGGCGGTCTTTGTGAAGGGTTTGAAGCTATGGGCTAGGACGGAGTTGGAGCGACGAGATTGCTCCAACCTCCGCTCGCTAGTCGCCGCTGCTGAATCGCTCGTGGAGTACGCCAAAGCGAGCACTCCACCATCAAAGTCCTCGGGCAAGGGAAATGGTGGGGGAGAGAAGTCTAAGTCACAAGGAGGCAAGCCGCACTATCAGGACAAAGGCAAGGGACACCAAGACGGGAAGTCCAACAATGGAAGATTCAAAAGGGACGGGAAGCCGCCAAAGCCTTGCTACATTTGCAAGAATCCACAATGTATTGCCTCGACGAGAAGGAAGAAGAGAAGGAGGAGGCGTGTCTCAGCTCGATGCACGTCCTCAGCGCCATCAACGCCCCGAAGGGTCCTTCATCGGCTGCGCGACTTTATGCGGATATTGAGTTGAACGGGCAAGTCTTCAACGCCCTCATTGACACGGGATCATCGGAGTTGTTCGTGTCAGAAGTGGCCGCCAAGAAGCTAAAGCTGCCACTCTAGAAGACTAACGCCACGTTCAAGACGGTGAACGCGAAGCCTATCTCGACCACAGGAATTTCTCCTTGAGTGAAGGTTCGCATCGGCAAGTGGTCGGGAAGCTTCGACGTGACGGTGGCACCAGTGGATGACTACGAAGTGGTGGCGGACATCTCTTTTCTGCGACACATTGCTGCATGTGTCATCCCGCTCACCAATTCGATGGTCATCTTCGATCGCAAGGGACCTTACAACGTCCCTGTGAGGTCAGGCGGAGACCTCAAACAGAAGACCCTCTCCGCCATTCAAGTGGCGAAGGGGTTGCGTAAACAGGAGCACACCTTCCTGGCGATCGCCATCTTGGAAGATCCCGGACCCTCCACTCCAACACCTCCCAAAGTCCTTGAAACCCTTGAGGATTTTGCGGACGTCATGCCCCCGGAACTCCCAAAGCGGTTGCCTCCGAAGCGTGAAGTGGACCATGTCATCGACTTGGTCCCAGGATCTAAAGCCCCACATGGAGTCCCCTATCGGCTCGCCCCTCCGGAACTCGCAGAACTCCGTAAGCAACTCACCGAACTATTGGATACAAGATATGTTCGGCCTTCAAAATTTCCATATGGCGCCCCGGTTCTCTTCCAGAAGAAGCATGACGGTTCCCTCCGGATGTGCATCGACTTCCGGGCGCTCAACAAGCTTACGGTGAAGAATAAGTATCCCATCCCCTTGGTGGCGGATTTGTTCGACCAACTTGGCGGCGCAAGATGGTTTA
Source organism: Pontederia crassipes (assembly GCA_030549335.1). NCBI lineage: Eukaryota > Viridiplantae > Streptophyta > Magnoliopsida > Commelinales > Pontederiaceae > Pontederia > Pontederia crassipes. Next base: position 55,384,130 of record CM060195.1, on the reverse strand, counting down.
CCAAGTTGGACATTCGCTCGGGCTATTGGCAAGTCCGGATCGCGGAGGAGGATGTGCAGAAGACGGCGTGCGTCACAAGATACGGCTCCTACGAGTTCCTCGTGATGCCGTTCGGCCTCACCAACGCCCCGTCGACCTTCTGTACTTTCATGAATAAGGTATTGCAGCCATTCCTTGACAGGTTCGTGGTTGTGTACCTCGACGACATCATGATCTACAGTCGCACCTTGGAAGAGCATATCGAGCACATTCGGCAAGTATTCGATGTGTTACGGCAGAACGAGCTCTACGTCAAGCGGGAGAAGTGTGCCTTCGCTCAACCGAAAGCACACTTCTTGGGACATGTCGTCGGAAGTGAGAAGTTAAAGATGGATGGCACGAAGATTCGGACCATCGTGAAGTGGGAACCGCCCAAGCGGGTTCCCGACATGCGTTCGTTCCTTGGCCTGACAAACTACTATAAACTGTTCGTCAAGGGGTATTCACATGTCACGACCCCTTTGACGAATCTCCTCCGGAAGAATGTGAAGTGGGAGTGGACGCCGACATGTCAGGAAGCGTTCGACACCCTCAAGAGGGCCATGACAGGGGAACCGGTGCTCGTCCTGCCAGACCACACCAAGTCCTACGAGGTACAGACAGATGCTTCTGACTATGCCATTGGAGGAGTTCTTATGCAGGAGGGGCATCCCGTGGCGTTCGAGAGTCGCAAACTCAACGACACGGAGCGGCGCTACGCCGTTCAGGAGAAGGAGATGACCGCGGTGATTCACTGCCTTAGAACATGGCGACACTACCTTCTCGGGTCGCGATTTCACATCAAGACGGACAACATCGCAACAAGTTACTTCGAGACACAGAAGAAGCTCTCGCCGAAGCAAGCAAGATGGCAAGATTTCATGGCGGAATTCGACTATGTCCTGGAGTACAAACCTGGCAAGACGAATGTCGTTGCCGACGCCCTCAGCCGACGCGCAGAATTGGCGACCATGAGCTCCTCTCAGGCCGACCTTATCGAGAGGATCAAGAAGGGATTGGAGTCAGATCACACGGCCAAGAACTTGTTCGAGCAGGCGAAGGAGGGTAAGACACGCCGCTTTTGGGTGGAAGATGGGCTGATCTTCACCAAGGAACATCGCATATACGTTCCACTCTTCGTCAACTTGCGGCGCACTATCATGCAAGAGTGCCATGACTCCAAGTGGGCGGGACATCCGGGCATCCGCCGCACTTTGGCGCTCACCGAAGACAACTACTTTTGGCCAAGGATGGAGGACGACATTGAAGCTTCGTGAAGACATGCCTTGTTTGCCAGCAAGACAAGAACCTCAATCAAGCGCCCGGCGAACTTCTGGAACCCCTGCCTATCCCAGAGCGTCCATGGAAGGATGTCTCCATGGACTTCATCACGGGCCTGCCCAAGTCTGAAGGGGCAGGTACCATCATGGTGGTCGTCAATCGGTTCTCCAAGTATGCCATCTTCGTCGCCGGCTCCGCAAGCTGTCCTGCTACTAAAGCTGCGGAGTTATTCATGAAGCATGTAGTGAAGTATCGGGGCCTACCACAAAGCATCATCAGCGATCGGGATGGGCGATTCGTTGGCAACTTCTGGAAGGAATTGTTCAAGATGATGGGCTCCAACTTGCATTTCTCGACATCACTTCATCCTCAAACCGACGGCCAAACTGAGAGGGTGAATTGTATTCTGGAGATATACTTGCGACACTAAGTGAGTGCCAATCAGAAGGACTGAGCGAAGCTACTCGACATCGCGCAATTCTCCTACAACCTGCAATGAAGCGAGTCGACCAATCGGAGTCCCTTCGAGATACTGACGGGGCAGCAACCTCTGACGCCCCAGGCCGTCGCCACTTCTTATGGTGGAAAAGTCCCCGCCGCTCACCACATGACGAGGGAATGTCATGAGCAGAACGACATAGCGAGAGCATGTTTGCACAAGGCATCGAAGCGCATGAAGAAGTGGGCGGACACCGCCCGATGGGACGTCAACTTTGAAGTCGGAGTCTTGGTCCTGGTGAAGCTGGTCCAACATCTTCGGCTAAGTGGAAAGAATCTGCACAAGGGCCTCGTTAGGCGTTACGAGGGCCCCTTCAAGATCCTGAAGAAGGTAGGCAAGGTGGCCTACAAGTTGAAGCTCCCGCCTCAGATGCAACAACACCCTGTCTTCCATGTCAGCCTGCTCAAGCCTTTCGTTGAAGACACTGAATATTCCGGGCGTGGGGTTTCAGATCGCGCCCCGTCGGCCATCTGTCAGCAGTTTACTGATCAAGTTAAAGAAGTACTCGTCGTCCGCACGAAGAATCGGAAGAAAGAGTATCTTGTTCGATGGAGCGGAAGACCGGACGTCGACACAAGTTGGGAGACAGCCGAAGACTTGTGGCAGTTCAAGCAGAAGATTGAAGAATTCCAAGTCGCAGTTCCAGGGACGTCGCTGACTTGAGTGGGGGAGAATGTCCCGGGGGCTTCTCCCCGGGGCACGTCAAGTTATCTTATCATGTATTTTCCTTTTCAACTCACTTTTGTACTTAGTTTATTTTCTAAATGTGATGGTGGCAGTTTTGTAATTTGCACTCCAGAAAAGTGCACCCCCGGAGATGGTCCTCCACATCACACGTCGCAATTCTACCACCCGAAACGATAGTATAGTAGGGGAGACCCGCTAGTCCTCCCCCGAAGCGTTGTAATCATTCCTATTTACTCAACAAAGATTTCAAGCTTCCCTAAATCTAGCATCGTGCCTCAAGCGTGGGGTGGCAACCCGCAAAAGAGCGTCCCAAAGCGTCCCAAGCGATCGAGCGTTACGCCGAGGTGCCCGTTTGTTCACAAACGCCTCCACCGAAGAAGCGTCCATTCGGGACCGTGCGTTCCAAAAGTTGTGGCATACAAAAAGTGGTATAAGCAAGCTTCCGCAAAGCGCTCAAAAGAGCTTGCCTAGACGTTGGGCACGTCTAGGCGCCGCACGGGTCGGTCGAGCGAAAAAATGACTTCGTGACACGAGCACGTCCTGCAGCCAGACTTGTCGTTGCTTCTTCTGTTTGCTCCTCAAGTTTAGGTTGTTCAACTTGATGAGATTCTTCTTCCTCATTCTGAATTGGAGTTAATCCAAACTCCATCTGTTTGTTGACACCCTCCTCTGCTGAGTCAACAATATCTGATTTCTGCTTGAGCATAGACATCTCATCAAAGGATATGTTTCTACTGTGAATAACTTTGTGCTCCAAGGGAAACTAGATTCTGAAGCCTTTTACACCTGCACTATATCACACAAAGACTCATTCTTTAGCCCTTAGTTCCAGCTTTCCTTCGCTGACGTGATAATATGTTGGACATCCAAATACTTTCATATTAGTATAATCAGTAGGATTTCCTGACCATACCTCAATGGGAGTCTTCAGATCGATCGCGGTTGCAAGACTTCGATTGACAAGGTAGCATGCTGTGCTAACAACCTCAGCCCTGAATGACTTGTTCAGTCCAGAATTAGAGAGCATGCACCGTGCCCTGTCCAGAAGAGTTCTGTTCGTGCGTTCTGCTACACCATTCTACTGTGGTGTAGCTCTGACGGTGTGATGTCTGACAACGTCTTCATCCTTGCAGAATCAATCAAAGTCAGACGAACAGAACTCTAAGTCGTTATCGGTACGAAGATGTTTCACTTTTCTCGATGTCTGATTCTCCACCAGAGTCTTCCATTGCTTGAAAGCTTCAAATGCCTCGCTCTTGTGCTTCATCATGAATACCCATGTCATCCTTGAGTAATCATCTATCACAGATAGGAAGTATCTAGAACCTCTTAGATATGGAACACGAGAGGGGCCCCAACAGTCAGCGTGGATGTAATCGAGTGTTGCATTCGTCTTGTGCATGGCTTTGCTGAATTGATGTCATTTTTGCTTGCCAAAGACGCAGTGTTTGCAAAATTCGATTTCAGATATATTCTGACCATCCAAAAGATTGCGTCTGCTGAGGATATCTATCCCTTTCTGACTCATATGTCCAAGTCGCATGTGCCACAACTTAGATGTTTCTGATTCTGATTTGGATGAACTACCTACTGCAGCAACGCCAAAAATTACTGTGCCTTGTAATATATACAAAGACTTTTGTCTGACTCCCGTCATGACTTCAACGTCACCCTTGGTGACCGTGAGAACATCTCCTACAGCAGACATCCGACATCCTTTGGAGTTCAGAACTCCTAACGATATCATATTTTTCTTCAATTGCGGAACATGACGGACCTCTATCAATGTCCTCACCCGATTGTCATGACTTCTGATCTGAATTGAGCCGATTCCAACTATTTTACAAGTTGCATCATTGTCCATGATGACGTTTTCATCATCAATCTTTTGATAAGTCGAGAACCACTCTCTGTGCGGAGTCATATGATAGTAACATCCTAAGTCGAGAACCCAACTCTCCTCCAAGCATCTCTGATAAGACACCATAAGAGTCAAATCATCATCAAATTCGCTATTCTGATGAGCTACTGCAGCAACCGTGTCTTTCTTCTTCTTGGGGCAATCATTCTTCCAGTGATCCGGTTCTTTGTAGTAGTTGCAGATGTCCTTCGGATTGATGTTCTTCTTCTTCTTCGACTTACCCTTTTTAGGGTTTGTCTTTTCTGTGGTTGTTACCAATCCTGCGGCTTGAGTCTCTACAGTCTTGCCAGACGCCCTATGACGAAGTTCACGAGTATGTAGACTCGATCTTACTTCTTCCAGAGTAATTGTGTCTCTTTCGATTTTCGTACGACAGAGGAAGAGACACCAACAGAAGTAGGACAACATCTTCATCTTCAATCTTCACATCTATATTTTGTAATTCCATCAATAGAGTATTCATCTGATCAAGATGATCTTTCAGAGGGGTACCTTTTTGCATGCGGAGGGCGAACAAACGTTGCTTCAACAACAACTTGTTGGTCAGAGACTTGGTCATGTAGAGATTATCAAGTTTCAACCACAGATCGAACGCCATCTCTTGATCGGCGACTTCGATAATCACCTCGTCCGTCAAACATAATAGAATCATAGAGTGCGCCTTCTCTTCCTGTGCCACCAAACTTAAGAGGCCGGACTCATTTTCTTTACCCTTCGAGTCTTCCTCCTTCGGTTTGTTCTTCGACACATTCGCGAGCGGCGCTCATACTCCCTATTATTTCAGAAGTGTCCGCATCTTGATCTCCTAGAGACTGAAACTATTTCGTCCTGTAAATTTCTCGATGTTGACGTTGTGCGATGTCATCTCTACGCTTAACGAAGGATCGATGATGAAGCCTCGCTTTAATACCAGTTTGTTAGGATTTCTGCACGAGAAAAATTATGCACCGCGAGAAAAATCTGAGAAATTTAAGATGACGCAGAATTGTATTAGATGGAAGAAACATAAGAGGATTACAAGATCAGATTACGTTCTCTTTGGACCCCCTAGGGAGTTTATATAGACACTTCCTTTAACAGATGATAGGAATTACAGATCGACTGAGATTTTGAATTAATCTCCAAAAATAAGACACCTATCTCGTGATAAGAAAATAAATCAAATCCGAATCATAAACAGAACACCAAAAAAATTTTTGCTCAAGGGGACGGAGCCCCCTTGCAACCCCCGCAAGGGGGATCCCCCTGGATCCCCCCTTAATTCCCCCACAGGCTCGCTGACTAGTCAGCGAGACCCCACGTAGGGAAAATTTGCTGAAGCGCCTGATTGTATAAGGGGACACATTGGGTTCAGATTCAAGGCATTGTCAACACCTATTGTGGCCAATGGGAGCGGACCATTTTGTCAACGCAAGGGTGCTGATGGAGAACGTGGTGTGTTTGTATGCGACGATGGGGCAAATGCAACAACAAGACCCCGACGAAATGGCGGTGTGGCTCTTGGCTCAATCCGTCGGCAGCAAAGCCAAAAAGGGGAGGAGAGAGAAGATGTCGAGAAAGGAGGAAGACGACAATGATTTCGGCCTCCGCTTAATCTCCACTATTGATTTTTAATGAACCGCCATGATAAAAGTGTTGTACGGGCATTCCACAAAATGAGTGTTACACTCCTATTAAATTTTATATATAATATGAGAAAAACTCACATAATAATTAAATCTTTTGCCTAAATTGTATAATCATGATTATTATTGTATTTCATGGATATCAACAAAATCATTAATTTGTGGAATTCGGTCGACTACTTATGAAATTATTAAATAATTCACATAATTATTAATATAATATAACATTATTCCAATAATTTAAATTATTAACTTGTTGGATCAGGGCCAACTACTCATGAAACTATTAAATTGTTCATATAATCATTAAATCTCATGACAATTAAAAATTTAACTATTTTTTTATAATTATCTTATTTGTTTATTTTATTGGCTCATAAAAAAGTTAACAACAATGTAAGTCATTAGTTAGACAAAGCAAGCCCAAAACAAAGGAGAAGCGCAATCACTATAAAGCATTATTGTCCTTACTACTAGTAGTGATCAATTGATGTGTGGTGAATTAATTTTAATACTTAAAAACTTATGAATTTACGTTTCTAGAGTAAAAAAATGAGTCAAATCGTGTTAAAATCGTAAATTGAGGTAAACTCGGAGTTATATGCATTTAAATTCGGTAAAAACGGAAGAATACGTTAATTCTTCTGATTAAGTATTAGAGTCGCCATTTTTAATCACATGTAGGTCGGTTTCCCATTTGGTAGGTGACAACACTGTATATTTTGAGATCGTTGATTCGAAACTTGTCAGCAGCGATTTTTTATTTACATTTGGTTATTTTTCACTCTATTCTAAACATACTAAATTTATCTAGATATTATAAAAATTAAGATAGAGAAAATATAAATACATTGTAAGGGATTTGATGAAATTTGTTTATAATTTTATTTCTTGGACCATAATATTTAAATAAAAACTAAACATGAAAAAGAGGTATAGTGGTTATGGTAATATGATAACAAAATAATACTACTTTTGACAAAAAAAAATAGATTGAATTTATTCATTTTCTATTTACAAAATTACAATTAGAAAATAATAATTATTAAAATAAATTTAGATAGAAACTCGAATTTGATAACAACTTTATCAATATTCGTTATTTAGTGTAGTTTAAAATATTTTCATTTCCCAACCAAGGAATATATAAGATTTAATTTAAACTTTATTATTTACTCAAAGTCATATGGACTTATCTGATCATACCGATCTTCTGTATTCAATTTCCATTTTCAATATATATATATATATATATATATATATATATATATATATATATATTAATGTACCTTCAGAGTACCTTCCGCTTAGTAGAGATGCTGAGTGCATTTCAACCGTTGATCCACTGATCAACGGTTGAAATAATTGATATTTTTAAATGATGCAGTGTTAAATCAAAAATTTTGATCTCATCGCCAAATTAAATCTCAGCCGTTATAATCATGCATCAATTATTAAGATAGTGAAGATTGAAATCTCTTAGTTGAACCGGATTCAAATGAAAAAAAATCAAGTTCAACCTCTTGTTTAATCTCATGAGATGTGGACATGTATGATTATAACGGCTGAGATTCACTGATTTAACGGTGAGATCAAAATTATATATATATATATATATATATATATATATATATATATATATATAATGGAGGTAAAACACCCTTAAAATAGTTGTACCCTGAAAAACCCTAATCTAAAACCTTGATTCTAAATTAATGGAGTAGATTACAAGATTATCCCCAAAGATGAACTGAAGTGTATATATATATAATACTAAAAGCAAAGAACTCTGAACATAAAAGGAAATAACTTTTATGTCCTAAAATATTTTGCTTAAACTATATACTTTAAATAATATAAAACATACATTTTATTTATTCTATTGATATCTAAACAACTAAAATCACTAATTTATTGGATCGGGACCAACTACTAATAGAACTTTTAAATAGTAAAATTCATTGATCAATGAATCAATGGTTGAGATGAACTCAACATTTCTTCAGCGAAAGATGCTCTAAAGATATATATATATATATATATATATATGATTAAATAGAGGTGAAACACCAAAAATTCGTTCCATAGTAAAACACATTTATATCGTTCATAGAATTTTGGATATAGGGACGAGATGAAAACAAAAACTTGGTTGTTTTTTTTCTTTTGGATAGAAAACAATCCACGACCTCTTTCCCCATTTCTCACCGTCTTCTATTATTTCGTCTCCCTCCTCCTCCCATCGATCTGTCCCCTTCATTTGCTGCCATGAGATCCTTCGCCCATCGGTCGGCAACTTCTTTCTGCCACTCGCCTTGTTTGCAGATTTTTTTTTTCCGGTAAGGCAGAGGGGCAGAGCCCCGAGTTACACGAGATTATATAGGAGGAATGGAAGTGCGGATAGACCCGCAATGTCACAAAACAAGATGGTGCCCATGAAAACAGGGGGGCACACGATTAGGGGCGCCGAAATGGCGTTAGTGGAAGCAAATCTGGCTAGGCAGTCAGCTGCTAGCCGCTGAATTTGTTTCGCGATACACATGCATGATGATGATATCCCATTTCCTGGCTAGAAGTCGATGGATTTCAGCAACCAGGCAAGAGATATGAGGTCCTGGAGTGCTGTCTTTGTTGAGGAGGCGAACGACCGCATCCAAGTCGGATTCCAGGATGATCTTGGTGAAGTTTTTGTTCCACGCGAGTTGCAGGCCGCGTTGCACGCTAACAAGTTCTTTGCAGATTTTCTTTGTATTGCAATACTGGCGGTAGTGGAGTACTTTTTACTTCTTTTTGTTGTCATAATTATGTATTCTGATGTATTTTTAATATGCAGAATTTCTTAGTGGAAATTGTCTTGTTCTTGTGATCAACATTTATTTTCTGTACAAAAAACAGAGATATATGAAAGAACTTGTTTCATGGTGTTAAACTAATAAGATTTAGCGTCGTAGAAATGCACACATTTGATGTAATCAAGAGTATCGCTAGCTGTCTGATCTCATTATGGCCTTCAAGCCTCTCAAGGTCATCACCTCGGAGATTGATCGGTGAATGAACTTCGCGGGACCCGATTCTCCAATTTTTTATTAAAACATATGGAAAAAATTAAATTATTTTAGTTTTTACATAATATATATAATTACATAAATAATATCTTTTATTAAACAAAAAAATCAAAATTTAAAGAATACATGCAAAAATAAATGAAAATAGCATCCATCATTTACAAAAATAAAAAATGAGGGCAATTGCCCTCGTAGCGATAAAAGGAACAACCCTCATCGACACCATTCTTGAGAGGAGGGGCGGGGCGCCCCTCCCCAGCATAGGACGGGAGCGGCAACGCAGGGGAGTGGCATCCCTCCCCTGTACATAGGGGAAGGGCGGAGCACCGCCGCCCCTGCTGTACAGGAGGGCAGGGGCGCCCCTTCCCTTTACAGAGGGGAATGCCCGAGCATCGCCCCCGCTATAAAGGAGGGGAGGGAAGGGGCGCCGCCAAGGGAGGGGCGGTGCCTTCACCTACGGGCATTGGTGGTCATGATTTCCGACAACGATGAGGAAGCAACCATGAGAAAGGTGAAGAGAAGAGGGAGCAAAAGAGGAAGAGGAAGAAAGAGAATGGAGAAAAGTTAGAGTTTCTTTGTTATTCGTATGATATGTTAAATAATAAAAAATAAGGACGGAGATTCGAGGACCCGAGGGGTGGGTAATATACCCCGCTCCGATCCCCGAAAGGGGGTGCGGGGGCATTATGCCCCCATCCCTGTCCCCGTGGGGGCAAAATTCTCCGAAGTCAGGTTGCATTCGGGGATTCCCCATAGGGCCCCGCAGGGGGGCGGAGGATATTTCCATGCTGGCAAGGGATAAGGCATAAGTTAGATAACCATATAAAAACATAAGTCGGATAACCATATAAAAAATTAGCAGTATGACTTCTTATGGGTGGTTTTGATCTGGTCTCTACATTCAAAATCGTATGGCTCATGTAAAAGCATTTCACCGTAGAACGGATTTTGGGTGTTTCACCCCCATTGATCTAAATATAGTCACACACACAGATATATATGTATATGTATATATATATATATATATATATATATATATATAATTATTTACCTTAGTTTGGTGGCTCTTGCGGCTCTAATCGTCGTCGGACAGGCGGAGCATCATGTTGAGACAACATCAAGAGCGAATGATAAGTCAAGCATAGTTATTATCAGCGATATATGTAATACATGCAAAATATAACATAGTTTAGTCTACTATTTAATAAATATTTATGTAATTTGATCATGGCATGCATTAATTTAGGTCATTTTTAGTTATAATTCTAAATTTATTGATTCGATTTATTGATTTTATAAATATTTTAATTATAGATGAATTAATTAAATATTGATATTTATTTTACAAGAAAAATCGAGTACATGGGATTCGAGCATGTTGCATTCATCCAATTTGAAGGATCGGGCACCAATCTCATTATATCTATATTGGGCGCAAAACACCAGCATTGCCTAATATTTTTTCAAATAAGTTGCTATCAGCTATGATTTATGCCAAGGATTTATCTTTAGCGGCCGTCATCATCAGTCGACTTGTTGCTAGCGACCAATCATCAAATCATTAAGGAGAGATACCCGAGCGCAAGAGGTAGAAATGGGGGCCAAACTCACCATCATTAACCAAAATTCTATCCATCATTGGACAGCCAAAGCGATGAGAAGTTTTTATCCTTAACCAACACTTATTAAGCATTATCGGCCAATAAGATCATTGGGCACCAAGTAGTATTATCATCAACGTGATGATACATTTGGTGGCCGAGAACAAAAGAGGATAGATCGTCGGGCACCAAAGGGATAAGATTTTATCATCAAACAAAGTTTTTATGAGCATTTTTTGCCGAGAATTAAACTTAGTCGTACGATGGATGAAAGTTGATCAACTCGAGACCTTAGCCGCCCCTATAAATAGAGGACGAAATTATCAATTCAACTCGTGCTTTATAGTCCAAGTTTCTTCCGGAATCGTGAGCGTTGCGGGCTACGATCAAGAGGAGAGGATGTGGCCTATGCTGAAGAAGGGGTGTCGGCCGACATTCCTGTCCGATGTATGGTGGTTCGCCGTTTGCGCTATTTGGGTGTAATTCTTCTTATTTTATTATTTTGATTTTAGTTTATCTCTCTAATATTTCTAGAATGAACTTCATATTTTTAAAATTATTATTTTAAGAGATTATTATTTGAAGAATATATAATTGTCATACTATCTACCTCGCCACTCTAAGTATCTATTTGAATCTTACATTACAAGCATATCTAAATTGTTAAACTACCTAAAGTATCTAAATAATTTAATTATATACTATTTATCTGTACGAATATTATAGGTAATTGGACTACGTTTCGACTTTGGAGCACATCTAAATAGTTAAACTACAAGAAAAAAAAACTAATCATCATTTCCTTTGAAAAATTGATGGAACTTATGAACCATTTATTTATACTTCTTTCATTATATGCTGAATTTTATTACATATCATCCACACATTGTCAGTGCAACGGTATTTATATTTATGTCCACATCCGAAACATATAACAAAAAATAAAGTTAGGCATAATCATAATTAAACTTTAGCACCACAGTTATTATTTTGAACTTAATAATAAATTTTATGAACAAGTTTTAATTTTTTTTTATATAAATATATGTGGATGATATGATATATAAATTAAAGAGACAGAGGGGACATAAGAAAATAAATTAAATCATGCAAAGTAAATGAAAAAATGTTATAAATATCAAAATAACATTTTCAAATAAATATCATTTTAGTTTGATACATTTACTCATATTATTTCATAGGAGAGTTAAAAATAAAATGGAGAAAGGAAATTTGGTAAAAAAATATATTTATCATCTTCTTTAACAATATTAAAATGAATTTATTTATGTTACAATCATTTGTTATTTGACTTTTGCCATCATGTATCACATGGAATATGGTTGAGCATGACTAAGTTTGAACTTAGAATAAAATTATCACATTACCGATCCAACTTTTACTGTAAAAATAAATATGTAATCTCATTCTCAACCCTGCTGCAGCCAAATTCAAATTAAGAATGTTCCTATTTGATTGGAGGAGATTGCCATAAATTTGTTCTTAAAGTTGTAAAAAATAAATGGATTATTTTCATAAATCACACCTAAACTTAGGAGTGAATAAAAGTTTGACTCGAGTCAAGTTTTTAATTTAAAAAACCAATCGCTACTTTTCAGATCGATTTTTAAAGTTAAAAAAACATCCTAAAACCATTTTAAAAAATAAAATCACCCTCTGATGGGTCAATTTTTTAGTGGTTTTTCGGGCCCTACTTTTATAGAATTATATTTTAAAATAATATAATAAATTAAAATCAACATAAAATATTTAAATGTTATATTAAATATAAAATATACTACTAAAATTTTAAAGTTATTAAATTAGAGTTTGGTAATGTGATAGAAAAGTATGGAATTTTATACCAAAAATATTATATCTATAATAAAAGAATTAATAACATATGTATTAATTATATAAATAAAAATTATAATTTAAAATCTTGCTCCATGGGTCCCTACGTTTTTTTGGGTGGGACCCTAATTTTAGTAAGTGGATTTTGATTTATTAAAAACCATCCTAAATCATAATTGGATCCCTAATTTTTTATTTTTTCGATCCAATTTTTTGAGTCGGGTAGATTTTTTTGGTTTGTTGGTTTTTTCTTACACCGTTACCTAAACTATCACGATTTTCTAAACTTATTTTTTTTATCCCTAGAGTATCGTGATTTTTTCACTTTAATTCTTCCGTCCATTTTTGTTACATTTTTTGTTAATTTTAATTTTTCTCATTTATGTGAAGACTAAATTATCCCTCCTTGCATAACACATCAAATAATAAATTTTAAAAATAAAAAAGAAAGAAAAATGTTCCTTCCGTCCCCCTCTAATTTGGCTCTAAAAATTAAGTGTTCCAATATTTTTTCTTTTATTTTTATATTTTTTTATTATTTGATGTGTTATGAAAGGATGGGTAATTTAGTTTTTTTATAAATAAAAAAATTAACAGAAAATGTAAGAGAAGTGGACAAGATGATTAAAGTGAAAAAGTCGTGATGATTTAAAGATAAAAAAATAACTTCATAATTTAGAGACAAATGTGGAAAATTGTGATAACTTAAGAGTGATTTATGAAAATAACTCAAAAATAAATTACCTTCTCTTACCGAAAGGAAAAATACGTGACCTTCGTATTCAAAATCTAGCTCATGAATTTAACTAAATAGGCATAAAATCAAATACAAAAGTTAACATTAGAAAATCAAACATGTATTTATAAAAATAAAACACATGCATTATGGACAACTGTTCCTGCAAAAATATATAAAACTGTTCAATATTTTACATATATAGCAGTGTTAATGCATTCTACTACAAGAAAATATGTGCGTGTGCATATAATAGCTTGGAAAATAGCTATGTAATATGATCAAAAGTATAAATAACTAAAATTCATATCGAGTCAGGATTAGTAAATAATTTTACATATTAATTCAGTTCTAACCTGTCATACATATCGAATTTTTCGGATCTTGATTTCGGTTCAATTCGAATGACAATTAAATATTTTTTTTATAAAACTAAAGGATTCATATGAGTGTTTTCTATTTCACATTATTCTCAATCTTTTACATTGTCGATCTCTATCCTTTATGATCAAAATTTTCAAATAATTTATCATAGTTAAATGAAAATAAAGAACGATCAGTGCCAGTGTGGGACCAAAATCATTAATTAGGGTTAATTGTATAAATAAATTTGAATTTGATTTTATTTTTATGTAAAATATCAACTTTGATTTTATTCTCAAATCTAACTAAATTTTTATTTTTTCATTAACTTTATTTTAATTCTCAAATTTAGTTTAAACTTCTATTTAAAATTTAAAATTGGTTATAAGTATAATCTATTATCATATTTTTAATAAAACGTAATAATTCATCCATCATTGCATATAGAAGTTGTAAAAATAAAAGGATAAATATTAAAATATTTTTTTACAACTCAAATAGTAGATTAGTTTAAATTATTGTATTTTTATATGGTTATGATCTTATTTTATTTAATTACAAAATAGACTAAAATTTAAAGTAATATACTAGAATATTTAACTTTTATTCTTTTTTATTATGTAATCATCGCTGAATTATTATTTTATATAAAATTATAATAATAGGTTGCACTTGTAATCAATTTAAAAATTTTAAAGTAAAGGTTTAAGTTAGATTTTATAATTAAATTAAAGTTTATATTTTTTTAAAAATAAAAGGTTATACCAAATTTGAGAAAAAAAACTCAATATTCATGACTAAATTTGAGAATAAAATTAAATTTAAAATCATTTTTAAATTTATTTATGTATTTTTCCCATAAGTAGAGTCCATTTTGAAACGGGTGGTGGTTAAGATAGCATTAGTAAAAAATGTTCTTTTATAAAAATAAGTAAAAGATTCCAACAATTTATATAAGAAAAAAAATTAAAAAATAAAAAAGATATTTAATTTTAGTGATGAAAACTTTTGAATTCTCGGACTACAAGTTCCATTTATCTTTTACCCCCCAAATTTGGATATCTAACTATTTGATCTCAATAATAATCACAATCACACTTTATTAAGAATATAAAATTATAAATGATACTTTTTAATGTTATTTGGCTAAGCTTTATAAATCATTCAAAATCACTTATAAAAAGTTTTAATTTATTTTTCATATTTGATATCCGACAAAAAGAGTTGATAAACGCTTTATATTTACTTGCTTATAAATAAAAAAAATAACTTGAGAAATCCAACTTATTTTGTACGAGAAAAAAATTTAATCGATTAGATCAATGAATATAATATTTTATTCTTATAATATACATAATTTTTTATATATATTTTTATCTATTATAATATTAAAGTTTTTTTAATTATTTAATTAAAATAATAATTTATATTTTTTATTAAATACGTAGCTATTTATTTAAAAAACAACTTCAATCGTTAAATTATTTATGAATAATTTAATTTACCAAAAAGACTCAACTTTTAAGAAAACGATGTGAGATTCAAACCCTTGATTAAATTTTTATTAAAAAAATATTTTGTCTTAAGTCCAAGCACATGAACTTTAGCACATTTGCACCCACAATATCCACGCAAGATACGTAAGAAGAATCTTATGACATGTGGGCCCCAACGGTAAGGGATGCGGTGCCTCCGCGATCGTCGTCCACATGGCAGTGTAGACAAGGGGATCTACGGGTAGCAGCACCTCGAGGAACGTACGGATTCTGGGCCGCTCATTTTTAACACTACTCTTTTCTCGGGGAAAAAAATCATATTCGATTTTTCTAATTCAATGCTAATTAAGTCTACTGGTGGTACAATATAATAATTACTGATTGACTACATAACACTGTCATATGTTTAAGATATATAAGAATATATACAAATTTAATCAGTACTAATACAAAAAAAATATAACTATATTTATAATATATTACACTACGTGATCAGGCAAACACCAGTGGACGGACTTGGTGGGGCACTTTAGAGTGAGCAATGGACGCAAGTTTGTGCTGGCAGGGCCCCACCCGAGAGATCTTTTGTGGCCAATAATGCTCCTATGAACGCTCGGTCCCCCAAACCAATCCACTCGCTCTGAGCGGCTTATGGCCCTGTCCGTCGCACCCACCCTAAACCCTGCGTCCGTGACTCGCTCCTGTCGTTTCTTCGACCATCCATCTGTTCGTGTCATGCACACCTTCTTTTTCCACCCCCCTCTTTGTCCAGGGCTTGCTTCATACATCATTCATGCATATATTAGGGCTCATACATATCATGCCATTCTACTAGGATTTACACGTATTATATTACACTAACGTGTTGCATTAGTTCCCATGTATAAACAAAACTTGAGATTTGTTTCACCTGATAGCTAGTTGAGCCATGCGTCACACCAGTTTCTTGTGCTAGAGCTTTCCCCAATGTGTCTAGATTTTATGTAGAAAAGAAGAAGAGGTGAGCGAAACTAGCTGGCTGGCTAGCTTGACATGATTCGTACATGCACACAGTAAACAACACTGTGAGTTTTGGGAGCATTGACGTCGACACAGCATCTTGGCAATGAGAGGTGAGATGTGGATCGATACTTTCAATGACCAAACTCGTGTATCGTTGTGGGCACTCCTGTGTGATTATGCATCATGTTATCCATAAGGTTTGAATAAGTACGATCATGGGAAGAAAGGTTCATATAGAAAACCACGTTCTCTTCGACCAGGACGATAATAAACCATGACCGATCCTTGCATAGCAGTTTTCAGCTTTTAGAGGCTGAAAAGATACTAGCTGGCATCCTCGGGCTCTCTGTATATCAAATTATATATGATTTAAGTTTGTTGATGTTATTTTTTTAACAATTTAAATTTTTAGAAAGATTAGTTAACACATTAATTTCAACACACTTAGGTGCAAATGTTCGTCCAAAGAAGTAGGAGCAACAGCTGCGTGCATTCAGAATTTATGGTGTCTCCTATATGCCATGGATCTCTCTCTCTCTCTCTCTCTCTCTCTATATATATATATATATATATATATATATATATCAATAAAAATGGTTTTTTTTATTCCAGGAGAAAAAATAAGAAAAGAAACTTGACGATCCACAAATGTGATTATGCGCCACTATCATTATAACTTCTCCTAGTTGAACTAATTTTCCATATTTCCATTTAACTTCACGCATCATTCGACGAAGGCCATGCCTTCTCTTTTACCAACCTTTCAAGTGCAACATAGCCATAGATCAGACGAAAGTTCTGAAAAAAAAAATTAAATGCATAATGGTACATCCATGTTACAACAAATAGCATCCTCCCTTGCACATGCATGGCTCTGATATGATTTTGCGTAGGGGAGAGCACTTCAAAACCACAGAAGGAAAACACAACAAACAGTACATAGTTAAGAAGCAATGATGCAAACATAAAAGAAAAAAAAAGATACATTTTACATGACAACTCAACACAAGAATCGATCGATTAAGTCATCATGGAGGAGGAGCTTAGGAGCTTGATAAGATCTTCTTAGTAGCATTGGTAGCCCTTGGGAGCCTGCTTCCCGCAGTAGTTGAGGACCAAACTGATGTCAACGGGGAGGCTGAGATTGATGCCGAGGATGTTGGCCTTGATGACGGTGCAGAGGCAGACGGCGGCGTCGAGGTCGACGAGGCCCTCGAGGAGGGGGCAGCAGGGCTCCTTTGGCGGCTTGCCGATGGTGGAATTGATCAGGCCATTGAGGACGTTGGTGCAAGCTCCGAGCTTGAGGGTGTCGGCGGGGCACTTCTGAGTGGCAGGGGTAGGAGGGCAGGGGCTGGTCTTCGGCGCCGGCGGAGGCGGCGACGGAGGCGGTGGCGGAGGCGGGCCGCAGGCGCTCGCGGCGGTGAAAAGGAGGACGTTGAAGAGGAGGAAGAAGGCGGTCTTGGAGGCCATGGACGTGGCTATGTCTTCGGACACAGAGGAATGGAATAGAAAGCACTTGGCAATAAGTTGAGAGTCCCACGAGGAAGTATTTATAGGCAATTTGGAGAGAAGCAGCGAGTCTAATTATTTCGGCATATAATTAATCAATTTTTTTTCGTAGATGAAAATTTTAAGGGTTTTGTTTTATTTTGATGCAATGGCATTAAATTGGAGGAGTTAATTGCGTTAAAGTTGGAGCGATAAGAACAAAAAATGTTCACGTGGAGTTCTTCCGGAGCCCATATGGCTTTAGCTGGCAAAACATAGCAACGTAGTGCAGAATTATTACAAACTCTTTCGAACAAGTTTAACAGGGAAACAAAGTTACCCAAAAGACTATTAATTTGATGATAGAAACGATGGACAAGTTAAGCTCTCTCTCCCTCTCTCTATCCATTGCACATCTAATTTTGATGGGAACGTTCGCATGCATTATTCATGAATGCTTGTATTCAATGATGAAATATCACATGCATGACTAACATTAACTCGGGAAAGAAAAGTAATTAGCGAATTATTTGAGTAGGTATGAACAATAAATTGGACAAATGGTAACGGATGAAAAAACTAAGACGACCTGTTAGGAGGAAAAAAAAACTAATGCATGGGGGATATATATACGTAACCGGAAAGGAGGAACTATACTGTTTAGAGACCTATGAGATATATCATTATCATTAATTCATGCATGGTAACAATGACGTGTTATATGGGTGCTTAACACACTTGCAAATAATCCAAGATATACTAAACAAATAATGCATGCATATGAATCATGATAGATTGATTTGATAATGACTGCCCATGCATTACGGTTGGTGGTCATAGTGAGAGGTTCGGAAAACACATACATCTCGGATGACATGTTTCTCGTTAGCGTTTGTGCTGTACTGTAAGAAATCGATGATGGGAGGACGAAGGGGAATCTGAGGTGTGAGGCATGAGGTGCATGTCCAAGATTACAGTTTGGACGTACGTGCGTCTGGTATCCGCGCGTTGCAAGGTGAAACCTCAGAGAGAGAGAGAGAGAGAGAGAGAGAGAGAGAGAGAGAGAGAGAGAGAGAGAGAGAGAGAGAGAGAGAGAGAGAGAGAGAGAGAGAGCAAATGATAGTCAGTTTTCATTAATGTAACGGAACAGTAGTTTTGCTGGGTTTTTTTTTGTAAATATCAAATCGACATATTAATTTTGAACGTGTTTAAATAAAATTAAATAAAATGATAAATTTTGAAAAAAAATGATGTATATATATATATTAATAAGAACAAAGATTAAAAATAACGTGTCCTTCCAGCATTTCATTTCCAAAAGGCATCATTGTGATTAACGAGATGGAAACGTTGTAGTTAATGTAGACTAAAACGAAAGGTTAAACCTATAGGCGTTTTTTTCTATTTTTTTTAACGCAGCAAGAAATTATTCATTTATTTCTAATTCCAATTCTTCATGGCTTCCATTGCCTTCTTTCTTTCTATATAGTATATCCCAATATATTGAGCACAATGCATGCAATACATGAAACAACTTTGGATCATCAGATGATTATTATATAACTAAGATTTTGTTTCTACTGTGTTCAACTCTAATTTGTTGGAATAAATCTTAATCACATATCTATTGAATCCATAATGGTTTCATGATACTTAAATTCATATATATATATATATATATATATATATGCACAGTAATTAATCTAATTCCTTTTGTTTAATATTTATAAATATACCAAATTTTTTGGTTAATAATTTTCATACCTTTTGAAATTAATTATTTAAGAAATTTTAAAAAGAATGCATTGAGTAAGCATACTTCTGCTTAATTAGGATGTCGAAAAATTGTTTAACTATAATTGCATATTTACATTATATGCCCTTTTGAATTAAAAAAAACGTGCTAAAACATATGTGATGATCCAAGATTAAGAATCAGATATTAATCCTTCTTAACTTAAATGAAAGAACATTTAAAACATACGCTTGATAAAATAAGATTAAGCTGCTAATCACGATTATCCATGAAAGCATCGATTATGATTGTTATCATGCTTGATAAAACATTACACATGCATGGAACACTTTTGTTTATAATGATGTAATTATAGGCAGCATTTGAGAAGGTATTCTATTATATGTTATTTACCAGGGGGACATGCGAATGTTCCACCACTTATATATATAATATATATAAGAGAGAGAGAAATAGAAATAGAAGGACCACAATGTACGTGATGATCACAGGCTCATGTCGTTTACTACTTGTTTCTAGGTGATTGATATCAACATGTCATTTTTTTTACTATGTATATATTTTGTTTCTCGGACGTTCGCTTTCGACCGTTAATAATGTTTTTTCTACCTTTTCCAATAACGTATTCTTTCCTAATTTAGGAATCAATCACCAGCTCTTATTTCGTTAATGTCCATTTGAATTGAGAATTTTGATGGGGTGTAATGAAATATGAATGAAAAAAATTAGATGTATCTTGATTATAATTTTTATTTAAGTTAAAAGGGGAGAAATTTAAAAGAGTGGGATGGAATAGTTAAGTCCTCCTAACATCATATTTTTATTCTATTAAATTAGTGGAATTTGAATGAATAAACAATTATAGATCAAAATAACCTCTATTTTATTATCAAATTAAATCATTTTTTTATTACTAAATTAAATAATTTCTCTAACGCACGCCAATTTTTTCCTCATATAAATATATATATCTATTATTTTTACTTTAAAACATAGATGAATAAAATAATTTTAAAATAAAGAATATAATAAAATAGAAAAATAGGTAAAACAAAAAAAAAGATAAAAATAAACTAAGTGGTAAAGTAATAAATATTTGTTACTCATTAGATATTATAAATAGTGTACATATATAATGAAAGGTAAATGACATTTTAGTAAATAAAATTCTCATGTTTCATACCATCATTTTTTATAATTTAGTATTAAAATATGAACTTTCTAATAACACACCACCTTCCACCACCTCCTACACCACCTCATCTCACCCTTCATTAGTTAATTGTCAAACAAACCCTAAAAGTTCTTTTCATTTACCAACCAAAGCATTGAAATGTATGTTCTTTTTCTTTTTTTTAATGTTAGGTCAATGTTCACTTATAAATTAAGTTTTCAATGTGGCTAGTCAACTAATTAAGATTGTGACAATTTATAATAAAATGAGTTAGATCATACATCGTAAGTTTATTATATTAATTATAAATTTATGAACGTGAAAAATAATCAGAGAATTGGAAAATGATTAAAATACGTCCATAGGAATATTCTATTTACGTATAATTTAACACTCCAAATTGATCGTATTGGAACTTTCATACAAATTCATTTTGGATTTGAATGTCAATAATAGGGCCCAAGACCTGCTGGATCAAGTTGATACTAAGAACGTGGATCAATTTGACAATAAGGCTTTGTTTCTCAACGTCATAATTAAGATTTCAAGTAGAGTTAACAATTGAAACATTAATTTTTTATTTAGTAAATGATATAAACAATTAGAGTTTAGCTTTTTAGATAAAAAAATACTTCTACTAGTGTTTAATGATTAGAGGTTAAATGCTTATGTTTTTTTTCAATTTATTCTTATTCATATGCATTATTAACTTATCTTATAATAAATTTCACTAAATACCTTCCAACTTTTATATTTCAATCGCTATCTCCCAACTTCATTTTGTAATTCGATTATCCTTCATCTTTTAACTTATTTCATTAAATGTCCTTTCCACCAAAAATCGCTAATTTTTATCATTTCACCAACATGGAACATTATTTTAAAATAAAAAATATTTAAAGTATTAAAATAATTTTAAAAATATGAAAAATTAAATAAGCAAGAGGAGGCCGCGCGCGCCTTGACCCTCTCCCTCCGAACGGCGCTCAAGCGCCAAAGGGAGAAGGGGAGGGGGTGGCTGCTGCCCTTCCCATCCTCTTCGACATCGAAGAGGAGAGGGCGTGGCGTCGAGGAGGAGGGGGGCACCCCTCCCCTTCTCTCCGGCGTGGGGGAGGAGAGGGGGAGGGGGCGCCCCCCTGCGCTGAGAGGAGGGGGAAGGTGGCACTACCCCCTCCTGTCCGACGCTAGAGAGGATGGGGCGAGGGGGCATCCGCACCTCTCCCTTCGGCGCTTGAGCATCGGCCGCCGCCCCCTCCTCTTCTATGTCGGAGAGGATGGGGAAGGGGGCATTCGTCCCCTCTTCCTCCTTTGGCATCTGAGCGTCGGTCGTAGTGAGAGAGGACATGTCACATTCTCTTTTTTTTATTTTTATATTTTATTTTAATGTTTATATAATTTTTTATTTTAAAATAATATTTCGCGTCAATGAAACGATCGAGAAACTAATTATTCTCGATCAGAAAGGCATTTATTGAAACAAGTTAGAAGATGAATGGTAGTTTAGTTACAAAGAGAAGTTGGAGGATAACGTTGGTAAAACGGGTAAAGTTTGTTGATATTTAGTGAAAATTATCAACTTATCTTATTATTTTTTTCTTTTATATTTTATCATTGTTCAACTATATTTCTTTGTATACTCATGTTTAATTACAAAATACTTATTTCTTAATAATTAAACATATGCAGTATATACCATTTGTTGTCAATATATTTTTTATATATTTTAATAAAAATTAGTTATGAATTTTATTTTATTTGGTTGAAATATAAATGACTTATTTATTATATCACAAAAAAATTATAGTGCTTAAATTAAATAGTTTACCATATGTCCAATTATATCATTCTATCTTCATCACCTAAGATATGGTTAAGTTTACTAAACATATATATTAATGAATTAATGTATTTTTAGGGGTGTTCACTGAGTCAGATCGACCCGTGAACCCAATGACTTGACCTGACCCGACCTGTGTGTCGGTCGGGTTGGATTTGACTCAACCTCAGCCCAACTAAGGGTCGGGTCGGGTCGGGTCGGGTACATGTTGAAAAATTTCAGCTTGAGTCGACCTGACTCGACCTTTTTTATTTAAGCTAATCTATTTTTATATAATTTAGAGGTTTTATATGATTAATTTTTTTAAAAAATATGAAAATAAATCATTTAAATTATAGAAACAAATAGTAAATAAGTAAAATGTTATTTTTATCATTTAAAATAAAATATTTAATATATTTTTATGTTAAAATATTTAAAATAAAGAAGAAAAAAATTTTAAAAAAAGAAAAAAAGTTGTCAGGTAACTCGACGACCCGACCCAATCCGACCCGAATCGGGTTGAGTCGGGCCAGGTTTGCTGCCCAAGAGGCCATGAACCCGACCCAACCCGACCCAATAAAAATTGGTTGGGTTGGGTCGGGTTTGCGATTGGGTCAGATTTGGGGTCGGGTCAAGTTCAACTTGACCCGTGAATGCCCCTATGTATTTTACTATTCGGATAGTGAATTTAATAGGTTAAGAAATTTTAATCATTCAATAACCATGATCAAGCATTTAATATATGAATTTAATGGACGTCCACCCATTGACGCTCCCACCCACATCTGTATCCACTGGAAGCTCGATCAATGGTCAGCACAAAATCATTATTCAATGGATGATTCAATTGCAATGCGTGGTTAACCCCTCTTGCTCCACCCCCTGGAAAGAAGCTTGCCCATCATCTCCATCCTCCTTGCCCGTTGTCGCCATCCCGCCTTAGACCTTGCTCATCGTCGATCTCATCTTTCACATGACCTCGCCACCCTTGCCTTAGTCGTTGTGCGCTCTACCTCGCTGTCGATCTCCCTAGCCACCAATCTCTCTCGCCTTTTGCATTTTGCATTCCCTAGGATAGGAGCTCGCACATTGCCCATTCGATGGACGCGATCCTGAATAAGGCAACGATGATTGCGGAAAGCGAGCACAAGGGTGGCAATAGTGGGCGAGGGTCATGACTGTAACAACCCCAATTTTTAAATAAGGGTGTTTAAGTCATTTAGAGAAAAAATTAAGAAACCATAGACTTGACACTATAAAAAGCTCCCAAACTCTCCCTCTCTTCTCTTTTCTTATTTATCTCACGTGACGGCTACAACCCTAGAGGAAGGAGGAGAACGAGGGAAAAGAGGAGAACAAAGGAGAAGAAGACATGTACAAAGGAAAAGGGATCAACGAAGAAAAAAGAGATCAAAGTGCTAAGTACGTAAAGGGGATCCAACCCTTTCTCCCCTCTCAACGGATTTCATATTTGGATTGAGAAATCTAGAACACTCTAACTCTTAGTAGGGACTGTGATTGAGGGTGCATTGATCATATGTTTAAATCTATATGTTTTATGCTTAGATCTATATGTTTATATGCTTAGAAAATAATGGTTATATTTTATATCTAAGATCTTGTATGTTTTAGGAAAGAATCCCTAATTCTTCTTTATGTTATGGTTCACATGATTTTATTCATCTTATATGTTTATTAGATGTATATGAATGACCTCTAATATTGTTAGAGATGATGTGCATGATTTCCTAAAGTTTTCCCCTTAAAAATCTAGAATTTTGGGTTAGAAATTAGGATTCTAAGACGGTCATGACTGAGTTGATGAGATCGAGATGATTAAGGCTCTCGGTCACGCGTGACACCTTTGTTATGACCATGATAAGGCCAAGCACGATCGCGATCAGCTTGAACACGACTGTGAGCAAGAGCAACGCAGCCAAATTTTGGCTAAGGTTGAGAATGGCTGTGAAAAGACTGGACATAACCATGACAGTTCTAGGCACGACTGTGACTTCTAAAAAATGCCTTTTATGATGTTTTAAACTATTTTCTAATGTATATATACGTAATGCATACTCAGTCGTAATTAGCCTAAAAGATGAAGAATGATTGATATGAATGATTGTTATGTGATAAAGATGAAAGTTGAAGATGACTCGTGAAATATCACATAATAAAGAAAGAAAGAAAAATGAAAGAATGTTTAAGGATTATAAAATAATCTTGAAAAAATGTAAAGTATGAAAAATATTAAGTAATAAGTAAGGATCAATGAGTTATAAAAAAAACTCTTAAAATGTACATGACAATAAAAGTGAAATGAAATGATAAGTTACATGCCATGATTGTTTATGAATGATAAATATTTTTATTGTATGATACTTGCATATCATGAGTTTGAAGTTAAGAAGGTATGTCATTATGTTTATGCTTTAATAATGTTATATGAAGAATGAATGATAAATATTATGTAATGTCATGTAAAGATCATGTTATAGTTCATGACATGCATGTTCATATGTTATTGTCATTATGATGATAATGTATCACATGTAGTATCATGTGATAAGATATCATGTATGCATGACCTTTACATATTTTAATTGAAAACCCTGCACTTTGGATCCATGTAGAAAACACGATTAAGTGATAGATGACAACTCAAGTTTCTGATGAAGTGTTGCACATGCTTATGATTAAATAAGTTTTATGATTCTAGTAGAACATTGATGCTCGCTATGTAATAAAATTAGACATTTAATGTCTCATGAGATGTTAGAAGAAAATGAAGTTATATGATTATAGAAAAAATATTTATTAGGATTTTTCTTTAAATTGTTAAGTCTTTCATTTTTTATTGATGTATAACGAATGGACTAATGGCGTGAAATTTCTCTAAATGTCCAAAATTTTTATGGCAAATTTTGATCAATTACAGTGACAACAAGCAAGGTTGAGTGCGGCGACAACTATCATCCATCCTAGGACACAAAAACACAAAGTTCTCACGCTGAGGATTGGGGTGTGCAAGGCGAGTGAATCGCCATGGCCGATGAACTGTTTACTAAACTACTTGTTGTACTGCACTTAAAGGAGATTATTTATGTGTGTTGTCGATCTTCCATTGGATGGCATCCAAAGAGTGTCTAGCCTAATCTAATGGGATGGATGTCCATTAAATACTATATATATATATATATATATATATATATATATATATATTATGACTACTTCAACGTTCATGTAAATTAACGTGATAACTGATGGGTTGAAATTGTAACAATAAAATTACTAGCAAGTGCAGTAATCATATCAAAATAATAAATTGTAGAGTAGAGTGCTGAACTCACGAGGAATTAGTTAAATCTAATCTATCTCAATAATCTACTAGAAGAAGGAAAATGTGTTGGGATAAAAATATAAAATTAGGTGCAGAAAATAAATGATAAACAAATAAAAGAAATTGGTGTTAAGTTTATGAAATTATAGATGATTAATGTAAAGATAAACATGTATGATCCTTTGTAATAATTGAGTTATAACAGAAAATAGTAGTACCGATTCTTATGAGGATTAGTAGTACTTAAAGTATTGACCTCTCTCAAGATGAGTAAACCAAACTACATTAAATTTTAATAAAACTAACAACCACAAATGACGAGTTAATTATTAATCTTATATAGAGTTAAGATACATTAATATGTATCTTCTATACTATTATTCACGCATAAATCTGAATAGAATAATAGATCGCATGAAATTCGGCACAAACGATGAGTTATCGAACATGTGTTATGTATGCTTCAACTTAAAAGTAAAAAAAATCAATTATCAAAGTAATAATAATTTATGAAAGTAATCACTTATAAAAAAAGCAATGAACTCAACATGCATAATCAAAAGAAACTAAAAAGTTTAATTAATTCAATTAATAATAAGATTTTTCTTCTCGAAAAGAATATAAAATCTCCATTACAAAAATAATAAACTATGAAAAACTAAGTAAAAGATCATCCAAGTAAAGATAGAAGAAAAACTCATAGCCTTCATACTTCTGGACCGTTGCACAAAACAAACGATGAGTTGCTGCGCAATCTTTTCCTTCGGTTGATCTTCAAGTCTTGAAATTTTCTTCTCTGCAATAAGGCACGAATTCTTAGATCTCAAGCACTCAAGAACCACAAGCACACGTTATTTTGTCTCCTAAGACCTATATTTATAGCTTTTAGGTGTCCCAAGGGTTTTAGTAAAATTTCGATTTGATTGAGAATCTTTTTATGTCAAAACAATAAAATTTGGAATAGAATTTTATTGGACTTTAAAATCATTCAAAACTTCTTCAAATCTAAATAAATATATATCATAATAACCCCTGAGTCTTTGGATAAATTTTGGAATTGATATGCAATTAGAATTTCAAAAAAAGTGGAAGAAATATCAAAATCATCCTTCGTAATGCATTATAAGAATTTCGTAATGGCCTGAATATGACTTTTCATATCTCTTAACACCGATTTCATGGCCTATCCAAATCGGAGTAAAAGTTATGTTTTCACGATCCATAACCTTCTGGTCACAACTTGTAACTCGAACAAGTTTCTGGGTGAATCTAAGCATTTTAACGGGTCATTACGAGTCTTTTACGGCCCTACTGTTATGACCGTTATATAGCTCTCACGACCGTTATATTCAACTTTCAGCTTTGTCAGCTTTCATTCATTTTCAATTTCTGAGACCATTTTAACTCCAATTTGAATGTGATTTTCTCTTGTGAATTCATGATTTAATTTTCTTTTTTTTTCCATACTAAAACATACAATTTAGATAAAATTCTGCTTTTATAAAATTAAAGCAAATAAAGTCATAATATGATGTATGATATATGAAAATGAATCGAAATATAATTAAATGCATGATTAATTATATGTTATATTTTTTATACATTAATAATTATATTTTTTTCATCTATGATTTATAATAATGATTTAATCATTAATTTAGTCGGATGACAAAAAATGCAATGTGGAAAGGTGTGTTATATATTCATTAGTCTCTTCATTCAGAGGTCGTTTTAGGATGAAACTCACATTATTTTTTCTCTTGTAATTAGCAAAAGAGATAACAATAAGAACATAGACTAAAAAAATTAGAGGAAATAATTTCGTGAACAATAATGCTGCACACTTGAAAGAAAGAACATTTTTCATGCTATTTGATCGACTCGGTGAATTCGTTGCATAGGGACTTCACCTAAAGTAATTCCATACTAAATTCAAGTGACTAAAAGCTATTAGTATTTTAGTAATTTTAATACTTTCCAATAGTAATCTATTTTACATACATATATTATTTCTAAACTTGTTGTTATTTTATTTATTTCCATGGACAAAAAAATCTTAAACAAAAAGGAAGAGAACTACGTACGTGACAATTTTTTAGGCGGATCTTTTTTTCCACATTCGATCCGGCCCAATATCAATTCTTTTGCGTACCTCGAGATGGACCATGACCAGGACAGCTCTGGGCCGTGCACCAAAACAATGATATGTGTAATATCTTGAGCCCAAAACAATGATCCCTGACTTATTCTCATTTGAAGGATAAATGTATTAAATTGTCCTGATAAAATAAATCAATAGGAAATAATGCATCATCATTCTCTCTCTCTCTCCCCCCATATATATAACTGATACATTTGACCAAAAGTTGGAACATACCTACTTCTTTATTTAGCTACACGTATTGCAGTCGATTGATGGTTTTGTATAGTAATCTTTTTCCGACGAATGTCAAATAAAAAAGAAAAATCTTCTTTTGTTTTGTATAGTCACTTGATCATTACTAAATATATTGTTTCTGCTTTTTCATCACCCTTCAATTTGACAAGCCATCAAACTCTAAAAGGTTCGAGTTCGAGGCTTCAAAACATCTGTGAAGACAAATTATTTCTGATCACTGATGTCACCAGTGGTTGCTCTCTCTCTCTCTCTCTCTCTCTCTCTCTCTCTCTCTCTCTCTCAATTGTGAAAGCCAAGAGGCAACTCTGCAGGCCTCATCATCGGAGTGGATAAGATTGACATATATGGTCGACACTAATCATCTGTACATGCTTGCGTCAATACAATTACCTGATTGATGATCCATTGACTCCGGTCTATTATTGAATCATCACCAGGAATCTTTTTTGAAGCATGGAGACATGAGGCGGTTGCTTATTCTGTGAGAATTATAAAACAACTATGCATGCACGCATGCATGCACGCAAGGACATGTCTTGGAAGTTGGAACCATAAACAAAACTACTTATAGCAAGTCTAAACCTTTCAATCCTCCAGCTGCACTCCTGTACGTGCCACATCGATCGGTTGTCCCTCTCATGCACAGTCACGAACATTCTCTCTCCTCCATGATTCTGGTTTAACAAAGCTTCCGAATTAGAACAATGTCCCTATCTGGATCACAATAATTCGATGGAGGAGGAGGAGGAGGGTCTCTTGTGCCCACTTGTCAACTGTTCTCTCATGGTATACTTGGCTCTTGGGATGATGAAAGGTGGGGGAGAGTGCCAGTTAATTTGGGCCTAACTCATGGTCAAAATATACATTTATGTAGATTCATAGGAAGGAGAAGCAAAGTATATTGCGTCGGTACCATTTTCCATTCTCAAGTCTGCTTCAATGTGTGTATAAAATATGATGTGACTATTCACAGGTCTAACCAATAATGGCCAAGAGGGAGGGAGGGATTGCAGTTGCAGGCATATATAGATGGAGAATGCACCATGCCAACAAGGAAAGAAGGAGGAAATGAAATGGTTTGGAGAGCAGTAATGAACGGGTGCTGAGTGTGCACAATGGAGACCACTTGGCCTCTTCTATGGATCTATTCACAGTTGTTAAGTTTGTTTAACTTGACATCAGATACAGATGTGTAAGCAAGACGGAATGCATACTGGCTAATATATATAAAGACAAAGTGAGGAAGCTATTCTAAGTTCTAATTAGTCCAGGGAATGGTCCACATGTTATGTACATATATAGACGTTTTTTACTTTGAATGCCACAGTAAGAAAGTAATATGTATGAAACCCGTGAGCGACCAAGTTGTGTGAGAGAGGCCAAAGCTGTCAACTCTCACTTCAATTCTGTCACTATGTTGTTTTCCATACATATGGTCCATGGAAACATATATAATTTTCTTCGGATGAAACCATGGATTGGTAATTATAATTGGCACTAATTCAAAATAATCCACCCACCCGATGAGTAAAAAAGACTTTTATATGACTTCTGATAAATCAGTATTTTTTTATAATATTAAATTCTACTCACAGTATAAATTATCAACCTGAGATGTTGATTCTTCTTGTAGAAATCTTGGACTTTTATTTTTATTTATTTTTTCTGCTAGTCTTGTTGTAAGAGTTGTATATATTTAAATATGGAGGAGATGAGAGGATCGAAAGATGAATAGGGAAGAACAAAGATAAACAAACTCGAGTTACTACTTAACAAAGTTAATCCGGGGCTATTTTACCAGAAAAAACTACTGATTATTTTTCCAAAACATTAAGAAAATTTTTTAAGCTAGCTTACTATTAATTGTTTCTACAAATTAAATAAACTCTCTTTGAAGAAAAGTAACCTTCACAAAATAAATAATGAAAAAGAAAGCATATTACCAAGTGATAAAATTGGATGAAAAGAAAAGAGAAATTGTACTTTTTCTTCAATCGCCCATCATTATAGAAGGAAAAAAGTTACAAGCTAATTACCGAAAGATAAGAAAATAACAATCATCATCATTTCTTTATTAATAACAGTCGATAATGTCTGATTGTACTTTAAGCGAGTAATTTGCATTTTTCTTTTTGCAATTTCAATTGTAATAGTGATAGCCTTTTTATATCTCAGAAAATTATATATGAAAGCTCTGAAATATCAGAATCAGGGTAAGTAGCTAGGCATGAACAGTCCAAGGTTATATATATATATAGATAAATTTGAGGTATATTTATAATTTTATATATTCTGCTTCATTGTTGATCACGCAAATTTGTGGTGATGACTCTACCCAAAACAAATATAGATATATAATAATATATATACTTGCGACATGTGATAATTAGGACGTACAGGCGTCATGTTGTCATTGTTATTGGTGTCCCTTCTCTTCACCATTGATACTTCTTCCTGCTCATGGATCTCTGCACCATTCAACCACAGCCATGCACTCCTCGACAAGTTTCTTTCCGGTATACTTCTCGTAGCGCTATTGGCTAATTAATATGAAAGCAGAATAATAAACTTTTAACAATGTCCGAAAATTGAATTCGGAAATTACTAAATTCTGATCGATCGAGTGGCATGATTTCGCAAATCAACTGAGTGAACACAAGATCTCCTTTTGATCAGGTAATGACAGCGTCCAAGGAGTGGGGACGGCGAGAGAGTGACCACCAGTGCAGTTAATTCGTATATATATATAGAGAGAGAGAGAGCAGCTAGCAAACTCGGTCCAGCAGCACATTTAATGGAGCCTTCAGCAGCTTGCAGATGGACGCAGCAGTGACAGCCACAAGAGGAGGCCCCCTCCGGTAAAGGAAGGCAGACATCAGAGGCTCGTGAAGGTGCATAGTAAAGATGCATGCACTTCCGTGAACTGTCAAGTTGGGGCCTCTTGTCGATTCGCTTGTACGCTTGTGCGCACAACAATATCTAAAGCCGCATTCCGATTGGATGGCCCCTAATATTTCTCACCGTGTTTGTTGCACCTCCCCCCTCTCTCTCTCTCCTCTTTCCAGAACTGGAGGCTGAGATTTTTACTGGCCCTGTGAGGTTTCAGTGTCGTTTAGCTTCACCATTCTTGGCCAAGTTGTTTCGTGCTCCCTTCTAATCAGTGAGCTATACCTGCGTGAGCTTGAGGCCATAGACTGCTAGGAGTAGGCTGCTGTCCCACTTCTCTCTTTTTTTTTAACCTATAATAGTATTAAATCAATTCGGAGTAGAAACATTAATATTCTTTTGATTCTGAGTCGATCAAACTTGACTTTGTCTTTGGCGAAAAATATTGAGCTTAAGAAAAAAATATGATATTTTACTTGGAAGAAAGCAAGAAACCAAGTAATTTAGCTCTTTGTTGCACGCACATATCGGAGTGATAAGAAACGCCAACATGCAAACAGACAAACGTACAAGACGATCCCATTTATTAATTGAGTTCTTGAATTCCCACGATATATATATATATATATATATATATAATCTAGATCTACGCCATAGATTCTAGAACACGCTCTTGGTTGTATTGTCCAAGTTAAGCATCATTATGCAGTAGTTTTAGCTTTTAGGTATCTTTCTAACACTGGCCAAGTTGAAGTGATATATATGAATCTTAATTTGGACAGATGTATGAAACCTGTATGACAAACACAAGCTTTGTCTAAGTACCTTTGTGATAATCTTCTTTGCCTAATAATCCAAGCCCTCGCCCATTGGCCGTGTCATATTCTTACTCATATTCACACCTAAAATGTTGATATTTCCAATTATTTCATTTTCCCCGTTAGGTGATGCAGTGAGAGGAATACAAATTCTATATTCCTTGCACAGTACTAGGGCTTGTATCCTTCCAAAAGTCTTCAAAATTCAGAATCTCTCATGACCGAAACCCACACGGTATAAAGATTCGATAATTGAGGCATGGGATGGAGCAAAAGTTTTTAGGACAAGATATACATATAATAAAAGTGCATGCATGGAGCGAAAAGGCTGAGGAGCAAACTGTACATGTGCATTGCTTGTTGGAGCTCTCATCATTCACAGGGTCAATGCATTGCGTGTCGAATTCAGCAACAAAACAATCGTATTTGCTGTGGGATGATTGAAACTGATCAGCTGCATATGGAGCATTAAGACGTTTGATTCCATATTTAGTCTCCATCAGACCTTTGAAAAATCCTAGTGGAAGACCTGTGTTTGTTTCTTTTCTCTCTCTCTTTCACTCACACACACACACTCTCTCTCACTCTCTGGATCCCCCACACCGATATCACCTTGCATGTCCACGTCCATGTCCAGGTCCAGGCTCAACTTTGATTCATCATTAGTACATATGGGCGAAGGCAAATTTATTGGTCTGACTTCCATGCGTGTGGAGCCATAATATGTATAATGGACCTCATGCAGGAAGTAAGTTGACCAATGTCAGATTTCGAATGATTGCATACATTGATTCCACTAAGTTAAGGGGAAGTATACATGCGAGAAAAGGGCACACACTTTCTTCCTCAGATTCATGACCTCTAAATTTAGAAAGGGAAAGAAAACAAAGATTTCATATTAATATATGTCAAGAAATGGATAATGTTCCTGTGGTGTGCACACTTTCTACGATTCTTGATTTCTTGGACATCTCTTTTATTTTTTTCCATGTATAAATCAGGAGCAAAAGATCTTTTCAATTGATATAAAGAGATTTCAAGTTCTATTACAAAATTTAGTAATTATCATTTCAAGTTCTATTACAAGATTTCTTAGGTATCACATATCAAAATAATTATGAAGGTTTAATAGGAAAAAAAACATATATTTTGCAAGTAAAATATCCAATGGATTAATCTTATGCCTTTGAGAATTGAGGCTAGTGCATGGTACGATCCAGCAATTCTACAGCCAGATTGCACCAATTTCATTAATTCCAGTGTGAGCATCTCTATAGAAATTTTAAACAAATTTATTATAAGTTAGCAACACAAATTGTTATTTGTAGGTTAAATAATTTATGTCAATTATTTTTTAATTCGATGTAAGTAAATGATCTGAATGTGAATGTTCTTTTTTGTTTCATCTCAGTGTTCAAAAGCGACATCGATCCTATTACCTATGTGACATTAAGAATTATACGTACTAGTCATGAGTTGGAGACTAAGCTCATCGTTAAGTCCGACTTGACTTTCAATGAAATTTTTTATATTCACAAATATTGAAATTCGA
Source organism: Pontederia crassipes (assembly GCA_030549335.1). Taxonomy (NCBI): domain Eukaryota; kingdom Viridiplantae; phylum Streptophyta; class Magnoliopsida; order Commelinales; family Pontederiaceae; genus Pontederia; species Pontederia crassipes. The sequence continues at coordinate 55,350,751 of CM060195.1, read as the reverse complement.
AACCTTTAATTAAACGGTGAAAAGCTAATATATACTCGTGAATGTAAATGTGTGATATGAAGATTTATAACCTGCCGACCTTATCGTATATTGGGTCATTATCAAAAATGTGGTGGCTGTGTAACCTCAATTCTGAGATTCCTATATTTTCTTCAAAACATAACGCGTGATTTGATTTTTTTTGTTTTGTTTTTTGCCTGTTAGCATATTCACAATTATATATGAACATGATATTAAAATCGGAGGTGTAGAATTGAGTGGGTGATTGAATCCGCGTCAATCAATAAAACGACATCTGCCGACTAGAAATTTTAGCATTTTACAGCAAAATGTCATCAACTTTAAGCCGACAAATATCCATAGACCATACAATTATATAGTTAAATTTATTTTATGGAAAGTTTATCATTTCAATTTTTTAGGAAATTAATAACCAATTCTTAACCATTCAATTAATTAGCTCTACATTAATTAGGAAAAAAACCAGCAGTATGTGCATGGCAATTTATTTGACCACAAGGCCAACATATTATGATGTGCATACTAGGGTTGCCCCCCTGCCCCCACTCCAAATCTTTCCGGTGGGAGAATTTAATTTCTGTCTATATGTATCCCTGTGATTCCCGAATCCCCAGGAGACCCAATTTCTCACAAAAAAATAACTTTTAATAAAAAATATATCATAAAAAAATTGTAACTAATATATGTATCTAAATACTGTAACATATTACAAAAATCACACCATAATTTTTTCATAAAATCATAAATAATAACACTGAATAAATTATAACTTAAAAAAGTTATTTATTTTATATGTGTATATATGTGTGGGATAGGGGATGTTATTTTTTTAACAATTTAAGTTTTTAGAAAAATCGATAGCACTAATTTCACAAAATATTAGAGTGATTTTGAGTTCAACCTTCCTTGATGCTCATATTAAAAATTATATTTTTTTCCTCTTACGTGGTGATTCTCCCACACTTGAGGTAAATACTAAGATTATAAAATTAATGATATTATTGTAACACTCTCGCTCTGAGCAATATATCGTTTGCTTTGGATTATTAATGATATTATTGTAACAATCATATTAAAAATTATATTTTTTTCTCTTACATTGTGATTCTCTCGCAGTGAGGGGAATATTAAAATTAAAAAAAATTAATGATATTATTGTAACACTCCTGACCGATCAAAATATTGTTTGTTTTGGATCGTTAATTCATACAAATTTAAAATGCTTCTCGATAGATAAAAAGAATTGCTTATAGGGGTAGGTGCATATAAGTCTAGAATGTCTGTATGTTTTGCTCATATAAGACTATTCAGTTGATACCTTTGGTCCAAGGTTTTTATTGAGTGATTCCAACAAATTCTGAAACACCTCCTAGTCCGATCAATATATTAATTTCTTGGTATATGTTTAGCTAGATTAAAGGGATGGTTATATATAAAATCATAATCACATTCATATTTCTCTTATGTGGGGACTATTCAATGATATCTTTGATCCTTAATTAGACATCAAATCGTTAAAATTATTCTTCCTAATTATGGTTGCAAAATATTAATTATCCTCTTCAAGTTATATATAGTGATTTTACTTAGATGATAATATGAGGAGAAAGTCATTACTAGCAATTGGTTAATATCATTGGACTGAACTTTAGAAAGAGATATTATTTCTCTTAAATAATTGGAGGAGTTTTAGTTTAAATCTTTCATCTATAATATTATTACTTAAAAAGTAATGGCAATATCAAATGCTATGTTAAAGAAAAAGGTAAGAAGTCATTTATAACATTACAATAATAAATTTTCATATGTTAAAAATATAAACATAAAAACTAATAATGTTGAAATTTTAAATATAAACTAATTAAAACTCTTATGAGAAACAAATATTTTAGCTTTATTATGCATTGTTCAGCTAGATAAGTGTATATCTTATATTATCTTGTTTTATGCAAAATTTTGTACATAAGTAATTTACCCTTTGTAATCTAAAGAACTATTGTCATTTATTATTAGTATCATAATATTTTAATATTATATCATCAAATTAAATAACTAGTATTTAACTAATTCTATTTTAATCAATTAAGAGCGAGAGGGAAAAATCTAAACCACAGTCATTAGTTTCATCCTAGTTTAAACTTGAGATATGAAATTTAGTTTAGTTCTTAGAAATTTTGTATGATTAAATCACAATTTTCTTTCATTTTGATAATTAGAATTATGTGTTCTTTTTAAGTTACCATTGATAATTAGAATTATGTGTCCTTTTTTAGTTACCATTTTATCTCGTTGTGCAACTAATTGCAAAAACAATTAAATCTTTTACAATTAATAAACATTAATTAGTTATAAAAAGTGTACTTGCTTTTTTTTAGTTTTACGACTTAATACATTTCGTCTCTCCTAAATTTGAATTTTGTTAGGAATGAAACTAAAGTCATAATCTTTTTTGTGTTACTCTGACATTGAATCAAGCTAAAATTAGTATGATTTCAATCAATTCTATCAAATAACGTGACATTTGACAACATCAGAACAAAAATTCTAGGCCTCGATTCTCAATGTCTAATTTCATCTTTTGATGAAATGAAACCTATATATTTTTTCAAACTTGCTTTATTGAATTGAATACACCTAAGATTTCTGAATTTCATGTTACTTTTCCCAAAACACTACCAACTGAGTTATAGTCATTGTCATCCATTTTTCTCTCTTATATTTTCCACATTGAGTAATTCATTAAAATATAATATATTTAGTATAAAATATTAATTTAATATTATTTAAATTAAATTATATTTTGTTAAATATAATTTATCATAGATATTCTTTATTAATTTTAATAATATGTAATTTAAACTTTTAACATAATACTTTAATTTATATTCAATATTTATTAATTAAAAAATTTATATTTTATATTTACATTTTTTATATTCCATTTAAATGTTCACTAAAATTAATCTATCGCGTTAATTTTTCAAGTCTAATTATTACATCCCATTCTATCTAAGCACGTTCGAAATTAATTTATCAATTTAATTATTTAAAAAAATCTAAGAAATTATTATTCTATTTGCCAAATTTAAGGAAAAAATGCATAGTTTTCGTTTTTTTCGTTTGGTGACTTTTATTTTGTTTTATTGCCATATTGATTAGGACATCCAATCAAAGAAGTGCAAAAAGAACAAAGAAACAGTTTTTTCTTTCAAATTGTCTGCCAATAATGCTAGTCAATCTTTTCGCACTTCAGATCAGCATAGTCAAGTTTTCTTTATTAGTTTTTTTTTTTAATTATAGAGTTACTGTTTTCCCTTAACAAACCACAATAAACAAATTGTAGTTTTCATTTTTCTTCTTATTTGTATATTACACCTAAAATATAAGGTCACGAAAATGGAAAATTGATTAATATATGCATAATATCCGGTTGGTAATGATTTAAACGCATCAATCATTAGCAAGATAAAACTTTGATCAAGCTAATAATTTATTAATAAGCTTTGGTATCCTAAAAATTAATTCTATAGTTTGTTTTGGTTTGCTGTAGACGAGGTGGCGCCTGGCTGGAAAGGCGGATTCGCATGCATTATTGCCGGGAAAAATATTTTTTCAATTTTCTGAAATTATCTAGAAAATATTTTTCTAGAAGGTTATACCAAATAATGTATTTCGTTGACCGGTATTCTCTTATTGCACCAAAAAAAATTATTGACAACGTCTTGAATCCTGTATCATTCATAATTCAGATACTTAAATAAAATCGTCTCTCAAGAGAATTTCACTATTTTACTTATATAAATTTCATGACGATTTAATATTTCATATTGTTAAGATCATCAAATTTTCACAACAAAAATTGTCGTGTCCTTTTATAAAGTTCATGATGATTTAGTTATTTTCTATCGTTACGATTATCAATTTTTCACAACAAAAAAAATTGCCCCTGCCACGAAGAACCTTGCTCTTCTCATTCTCTCTTTCTCTCCCTCTTTCTAGAAAAAAAAAGCTATAAAAATATTGAAAACGAATAGAATTTATTATTAAAATTTGGGATTGGGTTATTTTTCTTTCATCACTTATATTTTCCACAACCAATTGAGAAAATACATAATTTTCTACTTACCCAGTTTATTTTTTCATCGATCTTATGATTTTAATTCCCTTTGTTGGGTTCTATTAAGTATTCCATTACTTTTAATATTTAATCATACCTATTTTCTCTTTGAACTTTTCATTTATTAGAAAAAAATCTCCTATAATCTAATTAATATTTATAATTACATATATTAATGTCACCATTTTATAGTGATCATGTATAATAAACAAAAATAGAATTATTGATATATAGGTCAAAAAGTAGTACACCTGTTTTTAGACCGTAGGATAAAGATCCAAAAGAATAATGTGAGAATTTGGTGGAATGTATATTATGTGACTTCTGGTTCTAGTCCTCAGGTGTATAAAATTATTTTAAGTTTCAAATGAAATCAATATGGCAAAATATAAAGTGGATGAAACTTGAGGGAAAAAATAATATATTTAAAAAAACATAATAATAAACTACATAATTTTACAAATCATCACATGCATCTTCTGTAGCTAAAATACTTTCAAAAATGTCATGCACGGCACGGTCCTACGCTGAATAATTTAGTTTCATATCCAAAATATTCGTTGACTTTATTTTATTTTATTTTATCCCCTAAACCAAATTTTAAGTCTTACGAAATGATTCAATATATGTTGATCACAAAGATGAAAATATCGGAGGAATATATATACCTTCCCATTTCCCATGGTTTTGTTACAAATATTTTATCTTTTTTAATAAATAACTTTTATGTCACACGAAATTTTTCAAAAAAATGAAAAAAATAAAATAAAAAGCGATATGTTTTACATGCAATCCAAAATAGCCGGCGCGCGATCTCGAATATTTTCGACACGAAATCATCGAGTAGTCTCCTAAGACATCCTTGTGATGACATTGTCCGTACAACGAAAACACACATACAATGTCGGGTAAGGAGAAAAGCTCTTTAAATTTTATTTGATCTAATTGATGATTTGCAACAAGGCTAATACAGAGTTTATATAGAGGAGTCCTCAACTAACTCTCTAACTAATTCCTTAATCATAGTCGTCCAACAAGATCCTCCATGACATTTAAATCAAGTAAAACTCCTAACCCTACTTGGACCAAGATTTGACCCCTGATATTCGTGGGATTTTTTTGGCCAACCAAATTTCTCATATCTACCGATATCTTTCAAGATTTGTTGATGTACTAGCAATCGTCAAATTGCCAAGTCGCACGTCACAAATGACTCCTACACAAAGTCAGACTTTGCTGCTTGACCTACTCGCCGACCAGCATCGTCGCTCAGGCAGGAAGTCCCATCTTGGGACGATACCGCACCCCACTGCCAAAGTGTGCAGTGCACACGCTTGTCTATGCATTCCTATCCCAGAGACATCCTAGACACACTACATGTCCCAAACCCTTTGCACACCAAAATATGTGGCTCCACGTCCTAAAAGCCTCTTATTGCTCTTTGGGGCATCTTGGGACATGACAGGGTTGAGCGGTGCAGTCGTTGACCGTCCCACTACGCATCTCGCACACACCTACGATGATGGATGACAATCTTCTCTAATCGAAGACATTGCCGTCCACGACAACTATGGCCTATCTTCATCTTTTGCTAGTGTGCTCGTGACGTTCACTGTCTCGCGTGTTCCAATTACCATCGAAGAGTCCTCTACATTTTCATATATATATATATATATATATATATATATATATATATATATAGCTTTTTCAACATGCTGATATGAAACACTATATGGATTTGTTGTAGGTTCCAAAGAAGCTCCACCTTGTAAATCACCTTGCCTACTCTCTAGGATATGATGAAAGGACCTTAGTATCTTCTCAGCAGACCCTGATGTAGGTTCCAAGTGATTTGAACTAGCACGTTCTCAACTTAACATGAATCTTGCCCCCCACTTAGAACTCAACATGCCTTCTCTGTTGGTCAACAACCTTCTTCATCTTGCGCACCGATTTTTCAAGGATGGTCCTAGATGCTTCTAGATTGTCTTGCCATCTTCGAGCCACTTGATATGCAACGAGGCTCCTCCCTGCGTATTTGGGCCAAGGTAACAAGATGGCGCCATGTGACGATATTGAATACACTCTATTGCATTGCCTCACTCCACTGCATGTTGTTCGAGAACTGAGCAATATCTAGTAGCTTAACCCAATCCTCCTAATCGGCGGCCACAAAGTGCCTCAGATATATTTCCAACAGATGGTTGACCCTCTCTATTTGGTCATCCATCTGTGGAAGGAATATGGGTTGTTGTTCACAGTGGGACGCAAGTTATATGTCCCACGATGGGAGGGTCTTCGACGATCAATCTTGAAGGACCGCCATGACTCGAAATGGGCTTGCCATCCCGGTGTAGCTCAAACCTTGGCACTGGTTGAAGACTCTTTCTTCTGGCCTTAAATGACAGAGAACGCCAAGGCATATGTGCGAACATGTCTTAAGAGTCAGCGGCACAAAATTGAGTAGAAGTTGGCATGGAGCCCCAGCCCGTCCCAAAGCATTCATGACAGATGGTGACCATAGATTTCATCTTAATGTTGCCAAGATTTGGGGGAGTCGAGGTCTATCATGGTGATGATAGACAAATTCTCGAAGTATGGTACATTCGTCCCAGCTCCCAAGCATTGTTCGGCAAAAAAAGGTCGTCCGCTTGTTTGTCAAGCACGTACTGAAGTACTTGAGTGTGCCAGAGATCATCATGTGACCGTGACCCGATGTTCACCGGACACTTCTAAAGTGAGCTCTTTAAACTTCTGGCCTTAAATGACAGAGAACGCCAAGGCATATGTGCGAACATGTCTTAAGAGTCAGCGGCACAAAATTGAGTAGAAGTTGGCATGGAGCCCCAGCCCGTCCCAAAGCATTCATGACAGATGGTGACCATAGATTTCATCTTAATGTTGCCAAGATTTGGGGGAGTCGAGGTCTATCATGGTGATGATAGACAAATTCTCGAAGTATGGTACATTCGTCCCAGCTCCCAAGCATTGTTCGGCAAAAAAAGGTCGTCCGCTTGTTTGTCAAGCACGTACTGAAGTACTTGAGTGTGCCAGAGATCATCATGTGACCGTGACCCGATGTTCACCGGACACTTCTAAAGTGAGCTCTTTAAACTTCTGCGGTCAGAGCTTCGCTTCTTCACCGCATTCCATTCACAAACGGAAGATCAAATGCAACCATCCATTGGAGATATATCTAAAGCACTTTGTGGCCGCCAATTAAGAGGATTGAGCCAAGCTCCTGAATGTTGCTCAATTCTCGTACAACATGCAGCGTAGCGAGGCAATGCAACAAAGTGCATTTCAAGATCGATCGTGCTCCTAGCCAAATACGCGGGGAGGTGCCCCGCCGCCTATCATGTGTTCCATGTCAGCATATTGAAAAATTTCTATGAAGATGCATAGGACTATTCAAGAGTAGTTGGGACACCTGGGACAGTGAAGACATGAGCACACTAGCGGCACATGAAGATAGGCTAGAGTTGTGAAGGATGACAACCGTAATGGGGCGGGCAACGACTACACCGCCCGACCTTGTGTTCCAGGATGTCACAAAGAGCAATCAAAGGCTTTTGAGACATGGAGCGACATTCATATTCTTGCATGCAGAAGTAAAAAAGGAGCTCTGCTAGCAATTTTGTCAAGTTCGAGAGTTTAAGTAAACTCATTTTTTATTTGGTAAACTCATATCGTAGAATCGACTCGTAAATTCGTAGAGTGTACCAAATAAGTTTAAATATTTAAGTAATTCTATGCACTTATGAAAACATATATATATATATATATATGATGCATAAATTGGAAATAACTAATATATTTTACTCAAATGAAATAAATATGAAAAGTAATAAAAAATAAGTACTATCACTTATAACTAATAAATACTAACTAACTTTTGATTATTGTGTTTATTGAGATAGAAAACTTATACAAAATAAGTAAAATTATTACACTATATTTTTTTAATAATTTCATTCTAATAAAAAATATATTAATAAATAGGATAATCAAGATTTTACAATATTTTTATTGTGCAAAATAAATCATTGTAGTAATTGTATAGAATCATATAAACTCGTGCAGAATCGTATAAACTCTATAAGAGTTTATAAGAGCCTACATAATTGTTTAAATTAATTTTTATGTAAAATCTAAAAGTCTAGATTATTTAAAAGTTTATGTCGATTTGATTCGTATGTTACTTACCTTTAAGAGTTTGACTCGAGAGTTCAACAACATTGTCTGCGAATTTGGAACGTGCAGGACGTTTGGGATGGGAACACGCTGACAGGCACAGACGCGGACGTTGCACACTTTGACAGTGGGGCACGATATATGGGACTTCCTATCCCAAGCAGCATGTAACGATGAGCAAGAGAGTCCGACTCCGAGTAGGAGTCATCTAGGATGTGTGACTTGGAATCCGACGACAAGTAGGACATCAACAAATTTTGGAAGATATCAGTAGATATGGAAGATTTGGTTCTCCAAGAAAATCCCAAGAATATCAGGGGCCAAATCTTGGTACGAGTAGGGTTAGGGTTTTTTTCTTGATTTAAAGATCATGGAGGATCTTGTTGGATGGCTATAATCAAGAAGTTAGTTAGAGAGTTAGTTGGAGGACTCCTTTATGTAAACTCGTGTATTAGCCTTGTTGTAAATAGTCAATCAGATCAAATAAAATCTCAGATATTTTCCCCCTATCCGAGAGACTCTACCTTGCATCGTGTGCGTTTCATTGTGGACGAAGAAACTAAATAACTTATAAGAAGTTTTTAAAATTTTATCTCTATTTGGTGATTAAAAAGAACTAATAAACAATTATTTTATTTATTTATAAGTCAGGGAAAAAAAAGCTAGGGGATCATAAATTATTTTGTACGAGAAAAAGTTGACCGAACAATGAATATATTATTTTATCCTTACAATATATATATACACTTTTTTTACATATTTTCTCTAATATAATATTAAAAACTTTTTTATCATTTAATTAAAGTAATAATTTATATTTTTATTATCAAACACGTAATTATTTATTTTAAAAATTAAATTTAGTCAATAAATTATTTTCATTTCGATTTTTTCGATTATTTATATCACCTAAACCAACCTAAACTAAACGAGTGGTAAATATCCACGAAAGTACACTGATAGATAAATATATTTTTTTAATCAAAATCTGTATATCTGAGAATTAAAAACCCCCAATCATACCATGTCCACATTTTTTACTCGCATTCGTCCACATTTTTTTATTCGCATTTGTTTTCTCCACGTTCTCCCCGTCTTAATTTTGTGTCTCACACTCTGCATGCGGTGCCGTCCAACAATTATAAAGTGCACCTAAAAAAAGTGGCACTCTTTTTCATTCTCCTATCAGCTTGTCACGTTGAAGATTCGCACATATATATTATCAATTTACATATAGATGCAATCAAGGATGACTGGTATAATTGGATAGCGAAATTGTGTTATGAAGTCGTTGAATATTAGTAGTCTCAAGTTCGATTTCTAGAGTTATCATTTTTATCAGTGTTTATCCATATTATTTTCGTTCAAATATCATATTAGTCGAGTAATAATAGTCCTGTGCATTGATGAGTTTCGATCGGAAAAAAAATTTACATATACATTTTTTTTTCAATTCTCATGAACTTGAATGATTTATAAGTCACGTTTCATGCAACTAGCAAAAATGTAGCGAATATTACCACCTGAAAACTAGAAAGAATGCATGCCAAAAAGAAATTAAAAATAAGCATTAAAAGTTATAAAGTACACCAGATATAAAAACTCCCAGTTATAAGCACTCATTAATCACCAATGAACAAATGTATCCATGCAAAAAGAATACATAATAGTAAAATGGATTTGATATATTTATAAAGCAAGACATTGACTCTTTCTCAACCTTTTCAACATCTCTAATCAAGGTTTAATGTGTCCCTATACGAAGGTATATATATATATATATATTATATATATATAATATGTATATATATTATAGAGAAGTATAGAGCTCAATTTTGAGCTGTAAGTTGCAGCACTCAAAGTAGCTTCATCAACCTATTATAAAGGTAAAATTTTACTATATAATATGTCGATTGACTTATTGTATAATGCGTTGTATACTCGTAGACTCATGTATATATATATATATATATATATATATATATATAAACCGATTGAAAAAGAATAATATAAATCAACTGCAGGAGTTTGATGAACAAACTACTGGAAGACCTCAATTAATTATTAATTTATTTTCAATTGGCCATTATCAGCGAAGATTGATCAATTAATGAACACAATCCTTGTTACCAATTTTAATTATCAATGTCAATTATCACGCCAATATCCATTCAAAATTTATTGTGATTAATTTCTTCCATACAGAAGATCTCTCGATGATCTTTCGGGTGCCGATCTGAATTTACGAATCTTCGATATCCAAGTGTCCGAAATTATTAGCACTTGACTAATTTGAAATTAAAAAATAAAATAATTATAATTTATTTTTCGACCAATGTGATGACTCATTTGTCGAACATTTAGAAGTCAATTATGCTATCGGTAAGAAAAAATAGAACCTATACAAATATGGAAAATGATGATAATGGTAAAATGAAGACACTATTTTAAGGGCAGAATTATCTCCGTTGGAAGGGCAAAAAATGAGAGGATGACGAGAGATTTGCGTGAGCAAAAAATGTCTAAGTTTCGAGTTAATTCACAACTAAAAATCTTAAATTTATTTTTAATTGAGAGCCATATCAAAATATATTAAATTCTGAATTCAAATTCGTAATCCCAATATATTATCAATCCTTTACTAGCTATTGTATTATCGTTCTTATTTAAATTTTATATTTATCTCTTTTGATCTTTTTTCGAATTTCATGAAATAAAATTCATTTAATTTATTTTTTCTGAAATTTGGAGGGTTACCAAAAGCAAAGATAATAAGTTATATTGCACATAGAAATAAAACACTAGAATTAGGATAATCCAATCTAATTGATCTGACTAGATTGGAAAAAAAATGTAATTTCTAGTCCCATTCCCATTAAACCCAAGTTCCATACAATTAGAAACAAATGAAAAAAATTAAGAGTTATTTTATTTAGGACAAATATATAGAAGAACTAGTGTAAACATAGATGACAGCCTAGAATGTAAATAACATATATATTAAAATTATGAACAACAAGTTATAGATTTTTAAGTAGAAATAGAAATATAAATAAGTAATCAAAATAAATTATGTGGAGAAAATTATAAAGAAACACAAAATTAATCGACAAATAAAAACAAAACTCACATACTAAGAAGATAGGCAAATAAAAACCTGTTGATGAAAATAAGAAAAATGAAAGAAAAATACATATGAAACTTATAATAACGGAAAAATTTACAAACTCTTAATATTAATTATTTAATATAAAAGTATTACATAATTCTAAAATGCATAAAACGCTAAAGAAAAGTAAAAAGAATCAAATGTATAAAAAAAATGAGAGACTTTTCTTTCAATATTTTTGAACCAAAGTATCACACTGCAATATATTGATATAAACCTTATTTCAGAAAAGACTAAAATGCCCTTCCAAATTTCTATAAGACCCCCTTCATTCTGCAAGCCAATCTGTGCACCGCAATTAATTGCCTCGCAGAACACCTACGTCCTCTCTCTCTCTCTCTATTAATTCCTCACAAATAATTCAGTCACAACCCCACTTCCTACTCATAGCACCACACCACTAAGCCCCGACATCGGCAATGGACGTCTTGCCGGAGACGGTCGACGAGGGGAAGACCCTGTCGGACGCCTGGGACTACAATGGCCGCCCGGCCGTGCGTTCCCAGACCGGCGGGTGGACCAGCGCCGCCATGATCCTAGGTGACCTTTCATATAACACTCCTCCCTCTTCTCTCCTGCAGCGCTATCCTTTCCGTGCTTTCAGTTGATCTGATCTCCCCCGTCGGCGCTAAACTCTGATATCTGCAAATTATGCTGCTCTTGTCTTCAAGGGGTGGAGCTGTGCGAGCGGCTCACGACGCTCGGCATCGCCGTGAACCTGGTGACGTACCTGACCGGCACCATGCACCTCGGCAATGCCGTCTCCGCCAACACGGTCACCAACTTCCTCGGCACCTCCTTCATGCTCTGCCTCTTTGGCGGCTTCATAGCGGACTCCTTTCTCGGCCGGTATCGTGTCCTCCTCTCGCCTTCTCTTCAGTTAATCTTTCTGTTCACGGCTTAATCACCTCTCGGTTTCGTTCATTTGAATCCGCAGGTATCTCACCATTGCCATCTTCACCGCCGTCCAAGCATCTGTAAGCATCGCAAAGCGCCTTATCATGAGCTTTATGACATGTCCACTTCTACTTTTTGTTGTTGCTGTTGTATACTTTTTTCTTGATTCTCCAAATCGAATATATTGAAGGGCGTCACGATTCTGACCATATCGACCGCGGCGCCGGGGCTGCGCCCGCCGACGTGCGCTGACCCTTCGAGCGGGACGTGCGTGAAGGCGAACGGCGCGCAGCTGGGGGTGCTGTACCTGGGGCTCTACCTGACGGCCCTGGGCACGGGCGGCCTCAAGTCGAGCGTGTCCGGCTTCGGCTCCGACCAGTTCGACGAGGGCGACCGCGCGGAGAAGAAGCAGATGCTCAAGTTCTTCAACTGGTTCTTCTTCTTCATCAGCCTCGGGTCGCTGCTGGCCGTCACCGTCCTCGTCTACATCCAGGACAACCTCGGCCGGAAGATTGGCTACGGCATCTGCGCCGCGGCCATCGTCGTCGGCTTGACCGTGTTCCTGTCGGGCACCTCCAGGTACCGGTTCAAGAAGCTGGTGGGCAGTCCGCTGACGCAGATCGCTTCGGTGGTGGTGGCCGCTTGGAAGAAGCGGCGCCTGGACCTGCCGTCGGACAGCTCCATGCTCTATGACGTCGACGCCCTCGCCGGAGGAGAGAAGGGCAAGAGGAAACAGAAGCTGCCGCACACCAAAGAGTACCGGTAAACTTCGATATCTACTCAATTTTATTTCTTGTTTCTTTCTTTTTTTTTAATCTCCTTATAATTTTTTTGTCACCCCTATTTTTTTTTCTTCATAATTTCCTTGGCCACTACAGTAACAATAAACTCATTAATTACTTTATTAATAATTAAACTTCCTATAATCGATTTGTAAAATTTTACAATATCATTCATAATTCGAATAAAAATTCAACCATAAAAATATTTATTTACATGTGTAAATTCATGTCAAATTACAGTAATTACTGGCCAAGAGAATAGAATATTTTTTTTTTGTGTGTGCATAAAATGGCAAAAAAAAGGAGCTTGTGGCTGTTTTCCTATGGAGTTTTGTGTGAATTGTTTTTGTGCAATCCGACTAATTGATTCATACCTCAGACTTAATCAGAAATGTCCCAACAAGATAACTTTGGAAATTAAAATCCATAGAACATGATTGGTAGTCTTGTTGGCTCTTCAATCGGCACAAAAAATATATATGGCAAGAGGAGGATTCTGATAGCTGAAAAATGAGATTTTGGGAATTGAATGGAAATATGTTTTTTGTGTGAATCCCCTGTAAACATGCAACACATCCACAAAATAATTGAGTCACTTTAAGAAGGCTAATCCAACTTTTCCTGATTATGATGGATTGGCCCCTGCTCTTTAATTGCAGAATGATAGAGACGAATAGATGTATCAGAGGTGTAAGACCCACCTGATACATGTGTTGTGTGTGCATGGGCCACTCTGAGAATATACACCATCATGTTAAGTTGTTTCTTCACCTGGGAAAAAAATGAGAAGCACAATGATCTGAAAAGCAAATAAAAAAGTACAAAAATCAATTTTATTTATATTTATTTTATCTTGGAATATCTGAAATAAAAGAAGCATGAATGTTTTGGGTGGAAAGATAGATATAAGAATATCCCCTGGATTTATCTAGTCAATACAGGAGTGCTAATTTAATTTTATAGTTTGAAGAAAAAAAGATCCTAATATATATATATATATATATATATATATATATATATATATGCAATTATTGAGTCATTTATGACTTGAGGGCACTATTCCACTCCTGTCAATTTTTCATTATTCAGGGATTCCACATGATGATGCATAGTTCATCACATGGCCCCAAGTGATCACCATATTCTTCTTCTTAGGGATAATGACATAAAGTGCATTATTAAAAGTAATAATGCATACATACTAAAATACTTTGATCTATAAAAAATTGAATAAGCTGAGATTAATTAAACTTCTGAATTATAATTTCTGATCTTTGCAAGGATTGTTCACTCACTGTTTAGATGATGCCTGTCCCTGATGGCCCAGTCCTCAGCTGGTGCACAGATCCAAATCTCCTATAATTCCAAAATGCAATCCATGTTCATTTGTTCTCCCACCAATTTCCTGGTCTGTGTGGAATACATGCCACGGTTGTTGGGATGAGACCAAGAACAAAATTGTGTGTGTGAGAACTTTAGTTGGAATTTGCCCATCAGATTCACAAATTTAACTATAGAATAAATTAACAGAAGCAGGTGATGGTGGCTTCAATGAATGAGCCATCAATTCCCAATTCAATTCCAAATTGCTTGAGCTGGAATGGTGTACCAGAATTGATCCTGCCCCCCTCTCTCTGTCTGGATCCCTTTCCCACTCCTGTTCTGAGTTTTCTCTATCTTACTCAATGGCTTCAAGTGCACCATAAATTCATTTATGGTGGCAGCTTGAAGCAAAAGGAAGGTTGGTGAGAATTATGAGTAAGTTGCTTAGTTGGTGCTGGTGATAACCAAGGAGAGAAGCAAAACTATCTCTCTGTTTTCTTTGAATAATAAACATACTTTTGGATATCATGGTATTCAGAAGCTTTCTGTTGTGTTCTTCTACCAATTACTAGCTAAGAAAAAAGTAATTACAACAGACGGAGTGACAAAAGCAAATTCCAACAAATTATTTATAATTTAGGAAGCCAGGCGTAATTTTTCTAAAGTTAAATATATTTTATTCCAAGAAATATTCAAGTTACATATTGAATAAATTTCAAATAAAAATTCCCTTTTATCATGCATTTCCAATAAATTTTATGTGTGATATTATATTAAATCTCATTATTTAAGATTCAATATGCATCTAATTTACTTAGACAGCTTTTAAATACTTCTTTTCTTCAATTAGATCACTTTTTTGTAATGTCAAAAAAAAAACACCAAGTGCCAACACATATTCTCATATTTTGAAAAATTCAGCTTCTTGGACCACGCGGCCATCATAGTGGAAGGGTCGACGGCGGCGGAGCAGAGCAAATGGCGGCTGTCGACCCTGACGGACGCAGAGGAAGTGAAGCAGGTCGTCCGCATGCTCCCGACGTGGGCGACCACCATCATGTTCTGGACTGTCTACGCCCAGATGACCACCTTCTCCGTGTCCCAGGCCACCACCATGGACCGCCACATCGGCTCCTCCTTCGAGATCCCCGCCGGCTCCCTCACCGTCTTCTTCGTCGGCTCCATCCTCCTCACCGTCCCCGTCTACGACCGCATCATCGCCCCCGCCTCCCGCCGCCTCACCGGGAACCCCCACGGCCTCTCCCCGCTCCAGCGCATCGCGGTCGGCCTCGCCCTCTCCATCCTCGCCATGGCCGCCGCGGCGCTCACCGAGCGCAAGCGCCTCAGCGCCGCCTCGGCGAACCCGACCGCCGCGACGGTGCCCCTGAGCGTCTTCTGGCTCGTGCCGCAGTTCTTCCTGGTGGGCGCCGGCGAGGCCTTCACCTACATCGGCCAGCTGGACTTCTTCCTGCGGGAGTGCCCCAAGGGGATGAAGACCATGAGCACGGGGCTGTTCCTGAGCACGCTGTCGCTGGGCTTCTTCCTGAGCTCGGCGCTGGTGACCATCGTCCACAAGGTGACGGGCGAGAGCGGCAAGGGGGCGTGGCTGCCGGACAACCTGAACAAAGGGAAGCTCTACGACTTCTACTGGCTGCTGGCGGTGCTCAGCGCCTTCAACCTGGCGGTGTTCATGCTGGCCGCCAGAGGGTACGTCTACAAGGAGAAGAGGATGGGCAACGATGGCGTCAATGGCATCGAGATGGAGGAGGAGGCCTGCTGCCATGCATGAACTCTGATCAAGCTATATATACATATATATAAAATGTACCGGTGTCATATATATGTATGTATATGTTTGTGTAGATGGAGTCGGAGTTCGCTCCTACGTAGCAGCGTACGCACTGTTCGATTCGTTTCGTTCGGTTTTGTTTGCCGTGGCTTTTGGATCCTTTGTCGAGTTTAGGAATATGGCAAAGGTCTTAGGGAGGAGGAGGGTTTTAGGTAGCCTTAGATTTCGGAACTAGCGGAGGTGTAATAATGACCGAGAGATGACACTACGCGGGCAGAGCCAAACTGCATGCCCTGATCAAGCAGCCTCTCTCTCTCTCTTCTGTTTGTTTTCTACTTTTTGCCTCGTTGTGGTGTATATAAAATGATCAATGAATCCCCTGAGGCATTCTGATTGTGAGCATTCTGCTTATTCTGTAAACTCTCTGTGTGAATTTTGCATCGCTCTTGTGCGTATCTATCTTGAACTTATATGCCACAAAACTTCGCTGCAATACCTTTTTCTGTCATTTCTCTCTTTTTTTTTTCGGTGGAAATTCATTGGAAGACTACTAGACTAATCCGGTGTTCGGGCACACGCGAATCTCAATAAACTCCGGCTAACATGATAACTTTAAATTTCGAACCTATGACTACTCGCATAGAACGCTAGTAGGACACAATATCCAGTATCATTTGACTCTTTAATGCGCCTTATATTACTTAGACAGAGCAGTCCTCATACTTTTCCCGGAGTGTTTCTGTTTGATGCATTGCTTCAATCTGTCACGATTGTGTTTCAATTACAAAGGGCGTCATGGACATGTCGTACTCGAAACCCTAGTACGATGTTCTTGCACACATCCACCCTTTTCTTGGCATTTAAAAGCTTCTCTGATAAATAGGCAATCATAAATATACCTACCATACAAGTATAATGCCTTTTGCAATGAACAGGAAGAAGATAAATAAATCTACGGAGAACAGTTGACAAAATATACCCGAACGTAGGAACATCCAATGGATATGATAACTCGGAAGAGATGGCGATTCAAATAAAACGAAATCTTTTCCAAATCAATACTACAGGATTTTTCTTGGTTCCCTGTCTTGAGTGTTACACGCTTCCCTGCGTCTCTATACTCTGCTTTCCTTTTTTTAACTAGTTGGTAAACACTAATCGGAGTCCAAATCTTATAAGATAAAACTTCAAATTTCAAATTTTCCTGTTTCGGTTATATGAGAATCTGTGTTATACACAAAAAAAGGAAATAATACAACGAATCTTAATAAGGCATCATTGGACTACAAAATAAAAATTCTCATTCTCGGAAGCTTTTTTTTTCTTTTTTTGAGGTCAAAGACGAGATAAATTGAGAACAAAAAAAAAAAAAGAAGAGAGAAGCAAAGTATAAAAAAAGAGGAATCGTATATTTTATTTATTTTTTTATAATGCAATACTATTTCAAAGCTTTTTAATCTGCTTAGGCAACTGTGAAAACATTAATTTCTGAATTCATAATACAATTCGAACTCTTACAACCATAAAACGATGCCATCAGAACTCTGGAATCTAAGTTGCAGACTTCGAGTAGATGTAGGAAATCAACATCCCCTTCCCGTCCCTATAAAACGGGGCGTCCCACGTTGGTTTTTTAATGCATGAAACGTCGTCTGCTTCCAAGGCCGCGACCTCTGAGACCCCACGGCTCGATCGCGTGCCCTGCAACTAACCGACGCCGGGAGGTCGCGTCGTTCAGGACCTCCAAAACCCCGACGAACGCGGCAGCGGTTACGACTACAGAAGCAGAAGGGGGGCATGAAGTGGAGGCCGCCGCCCATGGAGAAGCCCTACGTAATGCTGGAGAAGAAGCTGGACCAACTCGAGTCCAACATCCGGGAACTGTACTCCCAGGTGGCCGGCGAGGACCCCGTCGACGGTCCCTCCTCCGGCCGTCGCTCCGTGGGCGTCGAGGACGTCAGGAAGCAGATCGCCTTCCTCGGGACCCTGTTGGCCGCCGAGAAGGAATGCCACTCCCAGAGCACCCCCCGCCACCTCCGGCACATCTCAGAGAGGTTCGACGGGCTCCAGGGCGCGTTCCAGGACTGGGAGGACTCCCCGATTCCGCCGGAGGCGTTCCTCGGCGACGGTCTATCTACGTGCTCCTGCAACCACGAGTGCTTCATAGAGCCAGAGGCGGAGGACGACGAGGATGCACTGGAGTCCGAACCGGAACCAGAACCAGAACTTATCGTCCCTGAGGAAGATTTGACCCCGGAGGGAGTCCAGGAGGAAGACGAAGAGGAGGAGACGCCGCCGCAGTGCCGGAGGAGCGGCGGGCGGTGCGGCTATATCAGTGTGGCCATTGCGGTTGTGACGGTGGTGATGGGCCTCATGGCCAACTTCAAATGGTTGGAGGAGGAGGTTTACTTTGTGCCAACTTAAGGAGGTTTTGAGACCAAGTTTTCATTCATATGCTATTGTTTACTTAATTGTTGGAAAAAAAACATGAAGAAGAATAAATACTTTTTTTACCGTATTATAACATGCTATTTTTTGTGGCATATTTTATAATTTTTACATGCACATTTGGGCACGTCCAAATTGAAGCTGATTACCAGACTTCAAGTTTTCAATTACCAGTGAAGTTTACTAGTTGTACATGCAGGCAGGCAACTGTTGACCACACTTTGAATTATTCCTCATGACCACAATATATTAACATAATAATGAGCCAACTAAATTGAAGCAGGTACTCTGGAATGCACAAAAAGAACAGAAAGCATTTGTGACAAGTTTTCTAGTGGTATGCAACCCAGTCGTTGAACAATGAATGAAAAAAAAAACATTTTGAATCACTCCTGATTATCATAATGTTGAGTCTCTCACTAAGTCGAATCAGATAACTCTGGAATGCACAAAAAGAACAGAAAGCATTTGTGACAAGTTTTCTAGTGGTATGCAACCCAGTCGTTGAACAATGAATAAAAAAAAGAACATTTTGAATCACTCCTGATTATCATAATGTTGAGTCTCACTAAGTCGAATCAGATAACTCTGGAATGCACAAAAAGAACAGAAAGCATTTGTGACGACATGAATCAACTCGGGCACATTCTCTTTTTTCGTTAAATAGGTAGAATAAAACATAGAACTTCACGAATAACTTTTGGTGTAAATTCTGGGAAAATATGAGATGGCTATGATTTGTCGATACTATAACCAAGGATAATGCCCACAAGTGCCATTATGATGACGAAAATGATAGAGTAACCATGAGCACTTCTGCTGCTTTTTTTCCTTAGATCTTCCTGTTAGGATTAAAGCATAAATCAGAATTGTGTTGTACGCAGAGCAAAATGAAGACAAATTGTGCACAAAGTTAAGCTGAAACTTTTGAAATTACAATCTCAGCAATTTTCATAACACTCTGCTAAAAAAAAAGCAATTTTCATAACACAATCCCAGATTACTAGCTTCTGTGTTGTATTGCTTCGTTCATTAGAAGTTTACCGTGAAACAGAAGTTTGATCAGCACAAACAACTGGCCTTATAAATGCTTATATTCAAAAACAGTATATTTTAGAATACTCCACTTAAATTACGAAATAGCATCAGGGCACCTTGTCAAATAAAATGGCTACAACTATTCCTGAATGGTTGAATTACTTCCATGTTTCTGCTATCTTGTATACCAGAGATGCATGTTCAATTAAAAAAATTGAAAGCATTATGGACCAGTAAATATTGCAAAATTCTCCAGATCAGAAGCAAGTAGGAACATCTCTTGCGATTTAGCTGGGTCCAATAAATGACCATCATAGTGCTAATAAAATCAGATTGCTTTCAGTAGGAAAAGATACTTTCATAACTTGACAATTCTTGTTTTAACCTAACGGCTGAAGAATCCTAACTGTCTATTTCAAGTTCAGATATTTTAGACAGGATCTGAAAGGACATACATGTTACTGAATTGAAGAAGAAAGAAGACTTACAAGTTCTTGGCGGAGTTTTTCATTTTGTTGAGTGGCATATTTATTCTCGTTGGTAAGCTTCACAATCATTGTTGAATCCTGGACAAGGACAGAAGAATTAACTAGTTATCTAATTAAGAAGTCAATGCCTACAATGACATAAACAAATACCACCTTTAATCAGTGATGACAGATTTTTACAACAGAAAAGAGCCTCCTAGTGATGCAAGAAAACTTGGTATGCAGAGGATAGCTTCAGGAAAAAGCTCAATTAGATAGGTTGTGTTTGTGCTATCTTCAAGATCCTGAGTTCGGCAGGAAAGCAAGGATGATTTCATTCTCCATAGTCCACACAACTATAGATTCGATGGTGTTTCCATCAGAGTAATGTCAATGTGATAACTAATTTACATTCGTAAATTCACCGGTTATCAAATTCGATTGGAACATATGACAAGACAATTCAAATATGATCTGAAGCAGAATTTGGTTCATTTCTAGATCAAGATATTTCATCTTAAATTACCAATCATGAAAAGCATGTTTTAGAGTATTTGCTTGCTAGGTTTTGAATAGCCAACAGGAAAAAAAAAACATGGCATTATATAGAACATCAAGTTCTAGGTTAAAGCTACAATAAAACATTAAACAGCTAAAATCTCCAAGGTCCGCAAATGTGGTATCAATTACTCGAAAGATACCATATCCTATCAAGTGAAGTGGGCACAAAGCATTCAAATTCACCTCTGGCAATTTTCCACCCGACGCTTCTTCTAGAGATTTTGATACCTGAAAAGGATTTGAGCTTTTTATAATAATCCCAGAACTAATAGTATTATGCCAGTAAAATGAACTGCAATTACTCACAGCATCCAAGATGGCTGACTCTTGTGCTTCATTTTCTAATGTGGATGACCTTGGCGAGGGCCCCTCATCAGAATCCTCTGGCACTGGAGATGGAGGATTGGCAGGTACATAAACAACCCTTAATTTAAACTCCTCGACAACCTTATCAGGTGCTTTATTGAACTACGATTTGGATATTTTTCATGTTGACAGAAGGGTATCAGAAGAAGAAAAAAAGGACGCAAATTGAATGACAAAAAGAATTTCCATTTCTTTCTTACCAATTCGGGGGTTATATCCTTGGCCATCAGCCCCGCATCCACGAACACACCTTGGATTAGGAACTTGTCTTTGCAATGCAAATCAGCTGGAGACTCCTTTGGGGCTTGCATCGTCACTGACAATACAAAAAACTTAGCAAGAAACAAATCTGAAAACTCCAGCAGTTCACCGTGTAGTAAAAAACAAGTTATAATTGAAGAACATATATGAGGAACAGTAACCATCTTACATTTAATGCTACATGTTGATCGCGGGGTAATGACTCCAGCATTTGGCCGCACCGAATACTTCCTTGGGCTCGTTGTTTTAACCTACGCATGGCAAAAGACAAATCCCTCAATCATCAATTTTAATTTGGCCTTCCACGACAACAAGTCTAGGGACGAACAGAAAAAATATTGTTAAAGATCATTTTTTCTGCCTAGGGGAAAAAGAAAACGAAAACTACCTTGAAGGCGACATGCTCATCAGTCTTGTTGGTCAGTTGCAGTACGCAAGACGTTTGCCTTCTCAGTTCGACTTCTCGACGGGATCGCAGGCACGATTCATACAGACATGAACGATATCAGTACAAAATTCCAATTTTTTTCCCTTTTCTACATGATGAATTCTCAAAAATCAATACGACGAAAACATATAAAAACATAGAAACCATCCAATTCTCCAAACCACGCGGACCAAAATGAGATCCAGATGCAACGAAAGCCACGATAAAAAGAACAAGATCTGGTATTGGAGTCTCCGATCTCGGAGAGAAGGGAAGAGAAAAGTACAGTACATGGAAATTTGAGCTCCGAGGGGTGGACTCTGAGGAGGCCGCCGCTGATCATGATCGCAGGATCTCTCGTGCGCCGGAAATGGAGCCGGACGAGCGGAAGAAGAAGAATACGACGACGACGACCGACAACGACGACTCAGCGAGAGGTGGTTGCCGACGACCGAGCGGAAAACAGAGCGAGAGACGCAGAGGAGGACCAGAACAAGCGTTGCGGTTTGGAACCATTCGTCGACATCGTTGCTTGGGTACTTAAATCCTCGGCATTATTATTATTATTATTATTATTATTATTATTATTATTATTATTATTATTATTATTATTATTATTATTATTATTATTATTATTATTATTATTATTATTATTATTATTATTATTATTATTATTATTGATGTACATATATTTCTATTAATACAAATGTTTATTATACTTTTCTTAGTGTTGTACATTAAATTCGTCATATAGCTTTATTATTATTATTATTATTATTATTATTATTATTATTATTATTATTATTATTATTATTATTATTATTATTATTATTATTATTATTATTATTATTATTATTATTATTATTATCTTGTAATTATTGTTTGTTATGGTTGTTTGAGATGAGATAAAGAGATGTTAATACTTAATAACACTTCATAAACTCTCAGTTAATGACACCTCATGAACTAACAGGTCCACGGTGTGTGATGTGCACGTTTTGTGATCACAGTTCTTTTCGGCTCTTGCAAGGCAACGATATAAATAAATAAAAATTAATAATAATCCGATTAAAGATTATTATTGCAAAGTGATTTCAGAAATAAAATTCTTAAAATGTCACTTGCAATACCCAAATTTTGTTCTTCCATGCACATAAATACATTACAATCAAAATCAATTTCGTCATATTCTCCATTGCACATTCAGTTTCTTGAACATTTCTCGAATAATATTGCAATTATGCCACGTCAAGATTTATGTGATAATACAAACCAATAATAGAATTTTTCGCTTTTTGCAAGATTTCAAAAAATCGAGAGCAAAATCGTACACGATTTATGTGGTTTGTCTGTCCAACTGGTCGAATCCAAGATTTATGTCAGGCAGGAAACCCAAAAAATAAACTGCCATGAAATTAGTAGGAATAATGTACCATGTTTTGAAAAGGGACATATTCTACGGTTTTGTGCCTTTTTATCTCAAATTTAGGAAGAAAGGTGACAGCAAATGTTGAGATGGAGTCATTCCCTTAAGAAACTTGAAGTTAAAAACTTTTTGCCAAATCATGCAGGATGCTGTTTTTGGGTGGCTTTCTATATCAAGTCATTATGTAAGGTATATTAGTAATATATGCACATGATAACTATATAAATACAAAGAAATAAAGGAGGCTACCTGCTTTATTTGACTGATGAATCCAACCATGAGTTCTTCAAAGATGTTTTTGCAGCCTTTATTCAAAGAATTTAAAACCTTTACAATTCTTTCTTCTCAATGAATTAATTAGGGTATATGAGAACATCAAAATAAACTAAATTTGGATGTGATGGACAAATAAAAAATTAATTTCCAAATAAAATATGAGAACATCCAAACTTAACTATGAAGCTTGTGAATTATAAAGAAATCTAATCCTGAAACTATGTGATGAACAAATGAATAATCACATTTGAGAATTTTCAACCAAAATTACTAAATTAGACATAGAACAACAACAACAACAACAAAGCCTTATCCCACTAGGTAGGGTCGACTACATGGATCATACGACGCCATTCCGCTCTATTAGTAACCAAACCTTTCGGTATATTATTCACCAATAGATCTTGCTCTATTAGTTCGCCAAGTGTCCGCCTTGGCCTCCCTCCCTCTTTTAATCCGTTAAAAGAGGGAGGGAGGCCAAGGCGGACACTTGACGAACTAATAGAGCAAGATCTATTGGTGAATAATATACCGAAAGGTTTGGTTACTAATAGAGCGGAATGACGTCGTATGATCCATGTAGTCGACCCTACCTAGTGGGATAAGACTTTGTTGTTGTTGTTGTTCTATGTCTAATTTAGTAATTTTGGTTGAAAATTCTCAAATGTGATTATTCATTTGTTCATCACATAGTTTCAGGGATTAGATTTCTTTATAATTCACAAGCTAAGGTTACAAAATAAATATAGAACAATGGCTACAAGTTTATTTCAGGGAAAAAAATAACTCGTGAAATCACATAATAAACCATTTTAGATTGTATTGCATATTCTAACAATTTTAAGATAGATTCGTGCATAAACTTATGGTCTTGACAAAAAATAAAACAGTTCTCTGATCAAAAGAAGACACGCACTTCTCTCTGAAAACACACAACAGTTCTCTAACCAACTCACATTCTTCGGGCTATTTCGCTGTAATTTACTCGTCGAAGTACAAAAAATTACAGTAGTATTTTAACAGAGCACGCCCAGTCTGCTTTGAGAAAATAAGAAGACCAAGGAGGAACAAGAAAAAAAAGGAAGAAAAAAAAGAGTGAAAAATACATTTGTTCATGTCTGGCCACCCATTCCTGATCGATGATGCATCCATCTGTGAGGTTATGGTACATGTAAGCCCACTCTTTTTTCAAAATCTGATACCAGGTAAAAAAAAGGCAACATAATGGTTATTTTACCCTGAATACTGATATTTCCTTTATGCAGAGTGCCCTTTAATTAATGAGGCACACTTGATATTCATGATGCGATGTAGGCTCATGTTGTAACCGCAAGTTAGCAGCTGATGTAGCTAAACTTGAGCATCCATTACTATGCTGATTCCTGGTTCTTCCTAGCTGCAGTGCACAGCATTTGTTTGATCTCAAAAATCACTAAATATATCCATGCAATCGTCCCATTTCTTCTGATCCCTTGCTTCCCAATATCCACCCATGTAACGGAATGTTCCACTCTCACTGTCCTTTTCAAACCATTTGGGCTTCCAGCCATTCTCCTGAAATTTCCTGGACTGCAGAAATGCATTTTATCACTTGATGTAGTTTTACAACCTTATGTGAATTTCTTGTTTTTTCTTAGAACGTGAATTTCTTGAAGTTAATAAGATATGTTGCACAGGAGAATATATTACAACTTTTTTCTTAATTTAGTTTGACGAAAAGAAAAGACATAAGTTAATTTTCAATTGCATAATCGTGGAAGAACAAGCCAGCATAAGATAAAAGAAGACATGCATTAGTAGCTAGATAATCATAATGCAATAGGAGTGTTACCATTCGTTGTCTTTGTTCCAATCGCAGTTTTTCTGCATTTGCCTTTTCATATTCCCCATTTTCAAGGTAACGCTGATCTGGTCGAAGTCTTGAATCCGTTGGGGGTAGTAGGTCCTTAATCCATGATCAAATATTTGAATCAGAACTAAAAATGAATAATAGTAATTGGTAGAAATCAACAAGTTGATTTCATTTCATATTCACCTGCAATTCCCTCGTAAGCTCATTTAGCGTTATTGCAAATGAGGTCAGATTGTATCGAGTGGGATTAGGAGGCGGCTGACTCCTTTTCCATAACAAGGTGGCATTTTGTGGGGGGTAAGAGTTCCTTGTCCTTGAAACTTCAGTATCCAAGGTGTAATACATGTTATCATCCCATTTTCCAGTTAAAGTGGCAGCCTTATTGCCATTAACATCTTCAACAAAGCCTTGAACCTATTGAATTTATAAGACTCCATCATTGAGGTGCTAATTATTTCTCTCGGGTACCAATATAATCTAAACATTATTACCTGGCGAGGGTTGCGTTCAAGGATAGAATGTTCTTTGAACTTCAATTTACAAGAATATTGCCTGTTTCCGCGTATGTTCATTAAACCATGATGGTTGCAAGACACTTTACCAATAATAAGGTTATAGATAGTTGTCGTGACCTAATACAAAACAAAATAACATAGTTGAGTTGCCACGAAAGAGAAAACAAAAGCATCAAGAGGCATGCAGTTACTCCAGATATGAGGGTTAAAAATACAGGCAAGCAATTCTATTTCCTTCTGTTTTTTATGTTCTCTTCAAGCAAATTCTAACATGAAAACAGGGTATAATAGATACCTTATTCCACTGAAAGACTTCGCCATCATCAAATTCCAATGTTAATACACCAACAGGGTCAAGTTGAATTGATTGCCCCCAAAATTTACTCTTGAGATTGCTGTCACCCCAGAATTTCCAACCTTTGCCTTCACAGTGGCAGGCAATGAGCATAGGATGGTGGCTAACCTATTAAGTATTAATCAAAATATTAAACAATCTCATGTCCAGGTAAAGTCAGTCTACTCCATAATAAGCAAAAGAATAATTTCAGAGTATTTAAAACAAACAAGAAAAGTAAACATCTATCTGATCATTAATTATTAACATTCTTTGAAAAAGTATCCACCAGAAAGCAGCAGGAAGATAATGTTAAAATAAGGCATACGTGGAAGCGGTTCCCAGCAAAATCTGCTTAGCAATTCACATTCTGCTTATTTGGTAATAGAAGTAAACAAGCTACATCAAAAGAGGTCTCGGGGAAGAATTGAAACATATATGATGATGGTCTTGCCCTTTGGGGAAATGATGCTCTGGCGTAGACCATGAATTATATAATTTTCTCTGGAAAAATGATATAATTTTCTGATGCAGACTCTCAAAGGAAGTTTGATGAAATGTATTGCATGCTTTTATTGCATTTCCTTAAACAACAATCAAGGATAAGTAGCATGACCAGTTGAATGCTATGAATGGAAGGTCTTGTTGATGTTGCAGTTCTATGTGGATGATGTGGAATGAAAACAGTAGCAGGATATGTAAGAACTTGCATTCCAACCAATCAATTTCCAGGGACAGTAGAGAGATGTTTTCTTTCGGAGACAGGAACAGAAAAGGGAAAATCCAAATTCTCAAATGCAGGCCTTCTTGGTTCTTTTTTCCAGCTTCATTCTCATTCTGTATACAGCTTTTTAGTACCATTATTTGATGACTTAGTTATTATATCATTTCCATGAAATATTACAAAAGTAACCATCTAAGATTACCAAGATTTTCACAATGTGACTAAACAAAAGAATGCCTTAAGAATAACACATTAACATGGAGGATGAAGCCGATTAAATATCTTAAACCACAATTTGAACATGTAATTTCCATTAGCACAAAAGAACATATATAGTGTATTCCATTTGGCATCCAATATATATATAAGACATAATAAACAGAGGATCTAAATGGGAAACATTCGACACTGATGCACAGTAAGTGAACTATACAAGGAATCTTGACTGAATTTCTAGTACTTTGTCAAAGTCACAGTAAACAAACTCACTTTTTCAGCAAAGAATCGGATTCCTTTTTCAGGATAGTCAGCTTCATATGTCTCCCCAAGCAAAGGATTAAAAGGTTTGCAAAGGCGGCCATCACAAGAGGCATATCCAGAAACTGCAAAGGCAGCTACATTCACAATCCTCATGAGACTGTTACCCTAAATACAAGAACAAAAACTTTAGCTTGTGGAGACGTACATATGATATGTTAAATTGCATGACTGCAAAGCTGCCATCAGAAGTTATCAATGACATAAATAATGCAATCAGTTGAGTTGTCCTGGTCGCGGTGAAGATTCAAGGTTGGCTTCATTCTTACATATGAAAATACATTTTTGATTGAACGTTAGTCCAAAGACTATCTTAGTGATAAACCAAGATTGGCCAAATAAAGTTCTATAAGGTCAATTGTAAAACAAGGGAACATTGTTTCAGTAAATCCAGACATAAACTTGCAAAGGGTTAAGTGATAATACTGATCTTGGAACCCATGACATGCCCCAAAAAACAAACCCAAACCTTATTGTGAATGCCAGATGAAAGAACTGCATGAATCATCTAATTTGAGTTCTTTTCTGAGGGGGTCTAATTTGGGAACGTGAACACATTTCATTCTACTATGCCATTGTCTTTGGATATCTTGAAACTTGTCGAGTCTATTACATCTCTTACAAAGCAAGGTAAAGGGTAATTACTCAAGACATTAAGTTCAAGTATGCCAACAAATTTCACTTCAACCAGATCTTACCATTTTCCCGTACTCATATGCTTGATCCAGCAAATGGGAATACTCCAAATCCTCAAAGCACTTCTGAAGTGATGATAATGGTTCATTGAAGTAAACAGGAAGACACACTCTTGTGAGATCCTTTCCGACATTATCTTTGATCATCGACCAAAGGCTAACACTTTTTTCCTTTTCAATTGGATCTGGAAGCTTGAGACGCCTTTTGATGTGTGGAAAGGTTTTCTGTTCCTTGACCATTGGATCTACATCCATGGCATGCACATTGCCTAAATGGAACTGAACTTGAGAACTCATAAGAGAACCTGCTGATGGTATTTGGGTGGCAGAGATGTTCACAGAATCACCAAAACACTCCTTTGTATCAAAAAAGGTAAGCTCATCTTCATCTGACAATTCATCAAGTTCTTGTTTTTCTATATCATCTGATGATTCAGTAGTGCTGTACTCTGATCAAAATATGACATTATGAGAAGAAATGAAAAACATATAAAGACTAATGACAGATTAAACTCAAGTATTTACAAGAGGAAAAGCCATGAACAGAACTACATTGGAAGAGAATTCACACCGTGTTAGAGAGAAAGACAAATACAAAATAAAATTCACATATCCAATGAATTCTTCAAACACCCTAAAATACACACACATATCACCTACAAAAACGACAACATTAAATAATTATGTCAACTGCCGTCATGGAACCCCATCTGTGAACAATATTGGCATGTTAATGAGGTAAAAACATTGCATATGTGGCATATAACAAAAGAAGATATGAAGTTTGACAAACATGTAAGATAAGATCTTCGCACACGAAACTAGCACATAACCACAGAATTGAACGAAAATCAGACATCAATAGAATAAAAAATTGAGAGAGCATCAATTGAAGTAATATGTATAAGTTTAAGATGAAGTCTGACTGAATGACAAAGCAAAGGAAGAAAAAACAGACAAATTCTAGACAATAATAGCATACATGATTGTCTGTCTAGATAATGTGTAGACAGATAAGAATCAAATATTGTCCTTTATATTAGTTCATAGATTCAACATCTGAAAATGAAGTAAAAATGTAAAAACAATATTTGACTGAATCTCACTATAGATAAAATAGATTACAACATAAGATTAAAGAAACATCTTTACAGCAAGAGTGTTTTTGTTTCATGGGTATGCAGTCGCATTTCCTCCTGCATTTATGAGAGGTTGTTTTCATAGCCCACACCCATAACCTCATGGTAAAAAGGAACCATTTTGACATTAAGCACAAGCATGCACTCTAAGGAGGCATATCATATTATTGAAAACGTCATTTGAGTTGATAAGTGAGAAATACAGGGAGAATAAGAATAAGCTTCAAATACCGTGATATGTCTCTTGCCCAGAGCTAGAGTACTCATGCTTCAGTTGCAACTGACCCTCAGTAGTCGTAATGTCAATATCTGCACCATCAACTGCCTGCATAATCACAAGGATCACACAAGAAGATCAATAAAGAATAGTAAAGTTAAGGAAGCTCCAGAATGATTAAAACGTTAGGTAACCAAAAGCTTCAGAGATAAATGTAAGAGAAACAGATATTTTCTATTTAGATGCCACTATTACCATTCAAATTATCTGAAGAGAGTAATCAAGTGGCACATTATACATCTCTAATGATGATATTCTCACATGCTTCAACATTTGCAGTGGCATACATGAACAATTTCATAACAGGATGATTAACTCAAATGATAATGATAGTGGCACCTTTCTCCACATGTGATAGATAATATACCTTTTCAAACCTCCTCAAAAGACAAATATACCTTTTCAAATTATATCAGAAACCATCATGGTTAACAAGAGAGGGAAAATAACTTCAAAGGGTCAGAGTGAAAAATAATCACCTCAAACTGCTGTCGGAATGTTCCAGTGAAGCTTAAATGCTCATCATACCGAAGCTTTAACTGTCTCTGATACTCTAAGAATTCTGAACGCATAATCTGTTCACAGTCCCTGATAAGTATCTCATCTACTCCCTCAGCGTACATTCGCTCCCTAAGTTTATCAGTTGAAAAGGATACATCTTGCAAGCAAGGAATTCCTCCATTAATAGTGAACTCATTTGTTGCCGAGCTCAAAGCCTCTAACCAGGCCACACGATCTATACTTGAATCAGTTCTCAAATGAAGTGTCTTTGTTGGAGAAAATACATAGAATTTCCTATTATCAGATTTGCTTTCACGAAATGAGGAGATCTACAGAAACGTTTACGAGAAAATAATTAGGAGAAGCCCCAAAAAAAAACAAGAGAGGACAAAAAATGGATGAATATAAGAATGTTCATCTTATATCAAAAGCAGTACAGGTCATGGTCCTAGGAGTACATCAACTAAACAACAATAAGTACAGTACAAATAAGAAGGCAACTAATGGCTTGAGTTTAAGATGAAAACTAAAAAAAAGAACATAAAATGCAATCTTTTGCTAAAAATCAAGTACAACAAGGAAAAAAATCGCAAACATACCTACAAGATACAATGGAAATGCTTGGGAATTCGAGAGCTACAAGCACATCGGATGCAGACAATGATGATATTAACTAAGTTCACCGCCTAAATTACCAGGAGAAATGGACGTAAAAGTTATTCCAGAATTATGACAAAGAGAAGACACATGATTAAAAAGAAAAAGATAAAACCTGACCTGAGCAGGTAAACAACCAATGTAAAAAAGATTTGAAAAGAAAAAGAAAAGAAGAGAAGGGTGCGGGAATTAAGAGATCAAAAACAAAAAGAAAAAGGAAGAAGGGAACAAAAAGGTGAAGGGTACCAGAGGCCGTATCTATTTCATTTGCATGGGCAGCAGAGGGTGGAAAGATCCAAAGCCCTGATGACCAAAGAATCGAGCTGTCGGAATCCCTGTAGGCGGTGCGCCCCGCAGGGGACCATGGGCAATGGAGTCGTCCTCCTCGACTCTTTTCCTCCCTTCCGCGCCTTCCGCTCCTCCCCTTCTCAACCGCCCAATGTGCTTCGTTCGCCCTCCCCTCCTCCTCCTCCACCACCACCACCACCTCGACCTCCTCCTCCTCCTCGCCACCAGACAAAGGCACCAACAAAGCCCTCACGCATCGCTGTCCCACATCGGAACAAAGCGCGGCCTGTTCCGCCACGCCCCCTCCCCTCTACGTCGTCCCTCCCTTCCCCGCCCTTGTTCCCTGTCTAAAAACAAGCCCCGCCACTCCAAAGCCGACACATGGACCTAAAAACGGTACCTTTCTCCTGCCTTCCCGTTACGGCCAAGTATTTCTGAACATAACTTTTCTCGTGATTAATAAAACGTTTTCAATTCCTCTTCTGACTGTGTGATAATAATAATAATAATAATAATAATAATAGAATTAACTGTAAAATTCTTCTTATATTTAAAAGTCTTCAACAGTTAAAAATTATTGCCCAATTAATTCAAAATTAAATTCGAACAGGCGTCGATCTTGCGACACATTAACCAACTTTGGTTCTTATATCTGCTTCTTGTTTAAGAAAAAATAAAAAGCGAGCAAACATTCGGTAGCTCTAAATTGAACTGCTGTAGAGGTTGGTGGATGTTAACGGTGTTTGTGGCGCGTTATCGTAACGCTTTGTTATGTTCCCGCACGCGGTGATGTGACGCCAGGAAGAGGAGGGATGGGGGGCCCTTGTGTGCTTGCCAGCCGTTGATGTGACCCATTTACTAGATTAAGAGCTGGTCAAGCTCTTTATTACTGGAAAGGTATAAATATAAATGATTTTGGCAAAAAAAATTAAAATATAAACTAGATTTTTTTTATTTTCAAAATAAATAATATTCTATCAGTATTAGAATGAATCAATCTAGGATGATGACTTTACAAATGTTACCAAATTATCCATTTTCCACCTTCATATCATAGCTAAATTATTGATATTTCTAACTACACAGATTGGTAGATTGCACCACATTTAATTCACTATTGCTCAGCAATAAACACTGTTTTTTTAATAGAAAAAAGTTTGAAATGTAATATTTATTGGTCCGAATTCCAAGTGGAATTTTTTTTTTACTTTTTTTATGTTTTTTTTTCTTCTGAGATGTGAAATGAGTCACTGTTCAACTGCTCAGAGGTAGAACTGTAGAAGAACCAGAACTAGAAAGCAAACATTTCTAAATCTACGCCTCACACGATCAAACGCCAACAAAAGCAAAAACAGAGAGAGAGAAATAGCATTCGACACGGCGTTTTCTAGCATCCCGCATTCTTTTATACTTTTGCTATGTGTCGATTCGAACGAGGGATTGAGAAGAATCGAGCGAGTACCTTGAGCTGGACGACCCTCGACGGCTTCCGAGGCTTCCTGTCGCCGGCCCCCGGGCGCGACAGCCGGGCGGCGGCGGGGGCCCCGATGACGCGGACGCCGATGCCGCCTTCGCCTTCGAACAGTGCCGCCGCCGCGGGCTGCTTCTCCCGCGGCCGGATCTTGGAGTAGGTGAGCACGCCGTTCCTGAGGGAGAACCACCGGCGCCGCCACCCCTTCCCGATGTTCGTCCACTTGTAGAGGGTCCCGGCGACGGCCGCCGACGCGCCTCCGGGAGGAAGCGGAGGATCCTCCGGCGTGGCGAGCTCGGCGTTGTCTGGCTGCCCCTGCGGCGGCGGCGGCGAGCGGCCGCCGATGCCGGCGAAGTCGACGGAGATGCAGCACAGCGGGTGCATGTCCCGCGTCCGCATTGTCGCCGGCGGTCTCGAGATCGGGATCCGGCGGAGGGAGCGGAGGGAGGGGAGGGATCCTGCTCTCAGAATTCGTCGTGGGATCGACGGGTCTCCATCCACCGCCGCTTTCTAGGTGTTGTTTATTATAAGCTTCGCTTCTACGTTAACATATATATCTCATATATCTCTCTCCCCTCTCTATGTAGTATTATATCATATATATATATATATATATATATATATATATAGTTGAGTTGTATACTAGAGCGAGAGAGAGAGAGAGGTGCTCGTTTATTTTTAGCTCTGGGAGTTGCTTTATATATACATGATTCTGAGGAGGGAGGAGAGAGGAAGTGAGAGAGGAACAGTAGATGATGGTGAGAGATCTGAGGATGTTGCTGACTCCAA
Source organism: Pontederia crassipes (assembly GCA_030549335.1). Classification (NCBI taxonomy): domain Eukaryota; kingdom Viridiplantae; phylum Streptophyta; class Magnoliopsida; order Commelinales; family Pontederiaceae; genus Pontederia; species Pontederia crassipes. The sequence continues at coordinate 55,317,410 of CM060195.1, read as the reverse complement.
AATATGGCATTATGGCAATGACTTCTGATGCAGATTTTTCTTAGAAAAAAATAGTAAATCTGAATAGTATGTTAATTATCCTTTTTTCATGTGATTATTAAGAGCATTAAAAAAGAACAGTTCTCTTTCTTCTTATGCTATTGTTATAATTTATGTTGAAAGAATAGTTAAACAGTGGAGTGGCCTTCTTTTTTTGGGGTACATTAAATAGTGTCCTTTTTTAAGAGGAAAAATAGCAAAAAAATAAGGCACTCCTGCAGCCACAAAAAAAGTATTGATGACCAGTTAGTTGATACTTGATATGTAGTAGTGGGGGGTGGAGAGAGAAACCAGACAGAAACTGGGGGTGGGGGGGGGGGGGGGGTCAGGTGAGTCCAGTGTCAGTAGGGATGCCCTACAGGAGTAGCAAAGCAAGAGACTGTTTCATATCTATGTTTTTTCCAGAGGAGAACACATAGATACATATATCATTCTTGTCTTGTGGAATTATGAAATTTCAAGATTTTGCTATGGACCATTTATCTGTCACTCTCCCCCCCCCCCCCCCTTCTCAGCACTTTTTTAGATATTATATTATACTAATAAGTTGTAAGCATTTGAGACGATTTTTTAAAAATGTAAGATTATAAATATCTTCCTTTTAATAAATAAGATAATTATGTTTACCTTATTTGTTTAGTCATTATATATATATATGACAATCTTAAATGACGATTTAAGGGCAGTTTAACTAAGCTTATAAATTAGTCAAAATAATTTATAAGTAGTTTTGAAACTTTCTCCCTATTTGATAATTTTAAAAAATTCCTATTTAGTAAAAAAAAGAAATGATAAGCATTTATTTTACTTGCTTATAAGTAAAAAAAATAAGCTGAGAAGCCAGCTTATTTTGCAGGAGGAAAAATTGTTGATGAGTTTGAAATGTATTATTTTACCCTTAAAATATTGATAACTTTTCTTCACATATTTTCTCTATTATAATATTAAATATTTTTAATCATTTGACTAAAATAATAATTTATATTTTTTTATTATCAAATGCGTAATTGTTTCTTTTTAAAATTAATTTCAATCATTAAACTATTTATCAACACTTTATATATTAGCTAAGTCAAACGGATCCTTATTTTATAAGATATTGTTCCTCACAAGTTATATATATCAACATATACATACTTATTTATTTTTCCAAATTATTGAATAATGAAAAGTGGGCAAATTCTTAATTTATAAAATCATTTTATATATATCTTATGGACTTAAAAAAAACATTAATTTTTATATCTAGTAAGAGTATATTTTAGCTGTTTAAGTTTCTTTTTCTTATACTCCTAGATGACGAAAAAAAACGAAATAGAATCAACCATCCCACGATTTCATGAGAGAGCAATAGAGACGAAGCGGCGTAGAGCCGCATCCTAGATGACGAAAGTATAAAGAGTATAAATTTTATGCTCAATCGTAATTCTCTTTACCGACCAGCACAAATAGAATTATTTTAAAAAAAATAGAAGAAAATCAAAATAGCATAGAGTAGGTTTTTAAAAATAAAATAAAAATGATCTGATTATAGGTCCTGAGTTAGAAGAAAATCAAAATGGCATAGAGTAGGTCGATGGATGATGATCTGTACTGAGTTGGGTACTAGGAAGAGGGCCTGCCACCACCACCATAGGTGCTGCATAATATGTGGCAAACAAATATAGTGTGGGGAGGGTGAAGAAGGGGGACCTTTTTGAACTTGTAGGACTGACTTTGGGAGATGAAAGATCATGACATGCTTCTCCACATATATAAAATATATTGGTGATGAAATGATCCAAAAACAGGGTTCATGCCACCTGTCAACTCTTTGCCAGCAGATTGATTTCTGTGAAATTTAATGGTTCTTTTTTTCCCCTTTTTATGGTTCTTTTTCTTCTTTTTTTTTTCTCCTCAATGTGAAATTTAATGAAAATATTATATTTTTCCCATGATGTAAAATTTTAATGGGTCATAAATAATATTTTTCATAGCTAGAGTCACAATAGGACATTGACGAGATATAAATTTTCATCAGATTTGCATTATTAGGTAGGAGGGGTTTTAAGTGATATTTACAAATTTGAATCTGACCAATGATAGAAGAAAGAGATTTAATGATGTTATGACATGGGGAAAAATTGAATGTGTAAATTAAAAAAACTATCCGAAATTTAGGAGATAAAGTATATATATATATATAACCTCTGGAATTA